>CM062805.1:180880363-181184626 GCA_031772625.1 Pinus tabuliformis | reverse complement strand
GTTAGAGATAGTAGAAGAATGGAGAAAGATGAGCAATATTGAGTGCTCAAGAGGAATCAGAGAAACTCAGAGAAGCAAAGGTAGAATTGAAGTCTCCATTTGCAAACCAAAACAAGGTGGAATGTTCGGGAAGAAGATAATGAGAGGTCAGCTGAAGATCTTCTGGACTACTGCAGAATTCAAAAACAATTCGAAGATATGTTGACAAAGGAAGAAGATGAGGCAATGAAACCTTGTGATTTTGATTCTTATAGTTTGTGTATGTTTGCAGGATATGCAGAGGATGATGGACAGCCTGATGAAATTGTCACAACCAAGAATGAAGATCTTGAGGTAAAGTATGATGGTGAATCCCTTTTAGAGGAAGAAGGCGTTGATCTATTGAAACAGAAGGAGTTCATAGATGAAATCCTGTTTGGTGTAAAACAGTCAGATGAGGTTGATATAGGCCAGAAGTCTAATGACAATTCCATAGTGGGACTACAAAAAGGTAAACCAATGAATTTGTTTAATGGAATTGATGAAAGATGCTTGCAATATGATGATGTGGAAAACAGGTCAACTCAAGAGGATTGTCAGGAAAAGAATGAAGCTGAGAATGGAAATTGTGATGAACTGCTGGAGAGATTTCACAAGGAAATAAAATTCTTGGAAAGATTACTCAAGGAACCCAAAGGAGAAACGAAGCTTACAGAACCTGATGGAGGAAAAGGTGTCGAAGACAGCATTAATAAATATGATGCTGAAATCAGAGAAATCGAGCAGCGATTATTTGAAGGTGAGATGAAAGATCAGGAGCAACAAAGGAGTTATGTCCTCAAACGCATGAAGGAGACAGAAATATTAACTCAGCAAGATGAATATGGAAGTAACCAGAAATTTGGAAAGAATGATCAGCTACATGAGAATGAATTTGAGGAAAGCATTAAATTGCAGAAGTATAGAAGCTGGTAGCAGAATGAAGAACCAGAAATTGGTTTGGCAATACAAAGAAAGATAAGTGAAGATCGAAGATACAGATGGAGACTGAAGAAAAGGGTAAAATGGAAGCTATTGCAACGGAGGTTGAATGGAAAACTGATGAACGAGTTCAGGAAACTAGAACAAATTCATATTGATTTGAAGTCACCGCAAGAAGGATCCGCTGAAATCCAAAAGATCTATGATGGAGGATTGGTGCTTGAAGCATCAAAATAAAATGGAAGGTATTGTATTTTGAAAACTGAAGGTTGTTGTGTGTTTGCAGGCCACATTGACTTGAGGAAAGACAAACAGTTATTGAAGACTGTTGAAGAAATGACTACTCATAGTCACATGCAGAACAAGGAGGATGGTAAAAGAATTTTTGAATTCAAAGGATACACTGAGTCATTGAAGATCCTTGATCTTGAAGAAAGCCAGAGTAAAGAAGGATTAAAGACAGATATTGTGGACAATGTAGTTAGTAAAGATGGTGCAGAGCTTTTGAGAGAACTTCCAGATGAGATGGCAGATTTGTATAAGTTGAATCTTTTGATGAGGAAGCCAGGTAAAGCATTTGTGTTTATTGAGTTGATTAATTTTGATGAAGATTTATATGCAGGAAAAGGGCAGTGTGAAGTCGATCTGAACCAAGAAGAACAGATTGGATTAATGGAAGGTATGCTGGAATTTGAAGCAAGGAATGATGAAGTCATGAATGAGAAACCAGAAGAAGAACCTGGGAAAAGGCATTTGTACATTTCAGAAATGTATATGGAAGATTTTTGGCACAAAGATTATGATGTTCTAATCCAAGAACACAATCAGTTGCAGCAAAATAGTATTCAGCACACGAGAAGTGAAATAGACAAAGAATTGAATGAGTTATGGAAACTCATACTACAACATTCTAGTAAAACAAATACAGGACAAAAGAAGAAAGGAAGATTGGCTGGAAGAAATGGCACAGGTGAAGGAAATGGAAAATTACAAATTAGAGTGAGAAAAGCAGCAACTAAATATGTGAAAAGGATAGCAGCAGGTAGTAAGACATTACAGTATAAAGGATGGAGACTTGAAGGACAAACAACAACAGCAGTAACTAAGGACAGACTATCAAACCAAATATGGGATCTAGGAGGACATAGAACAGAATTTCATGATCAGGAGATCATGGTTAATTTAAACTTCGGGAGTCTGATGCAGGAGCATCGACATTAGCCAGCAATGTGGAGGATTGTCCACATGTTGTGGCTAATCACAGTAAAATTCATTGACTGTTTGGTTCAATTCAGGTTTATCGAGAGGAGTAGACTTCATGAATAGTTTGTTATGGAAATAAATGTGATTGTTTTATTTAGAATTAGAGATAAGACTTATTAATATTGATGTAATCGAGAGTGATAAGATTAGGAGATTTTGTTGTTAAGATCTTTCAAAGAAATAGGAGGTTTCTGTTTGCTATTATTAGAAGAATTAATAGTGAAATTAGAGGAGCGAGAGGAAGGATGTGTGTGTGGGTTTTTGGATGGAGCGAGAGCTCAGAAAATATGTAGACTGCGTGTTATGTGTAATGGAAGTCGATTCTTTTATGTAATTGGTTAAAAAGCAAAGATTTTGTTTATGAATAAATTTGATATTGTGTGAGTCAATGTATGTGTCGATTTATCTTAGTGATGATAGAAGTGGTGGTGATCAGTGTTTTAATTTAGTTGTAAAGATTTCTATGGAGAAAATCTGAAGTAGTGAGCTCGTGCGTGTGAAATTTCATTACCCAGAAAACTATGAAATAAACCCTTTTCAGAGCGTTGTTTTGCTGTGCAAGTCAGAGCGTTGTTTTGCTGTGTATTCGATTTAAATAGTTGTGGACTGTGTTATTTTAATTTTAATTGCAAGATTCTGTGTTGAAGTCAAATCTGGTGTTGTTTAAATCTGTGAGTATACAAGCTGTTAACACAGAGAATTGATTTAAATTGCAGTTGGAATCAGTAAGCGGACTTAAGTTAAACTACCTCTCCATTTTGAAATAAATCGGTTCTGAAGATATCGTAAGGATTTTGGAAATTGAGTCGGATCCGGCAATTTCGCATCGGAGCGTAGTAAGTGTCAACCTCTTGTGGCATATCAAATTCAACGTGGCAAATTAATTCAATATTGGGTCAATCAGCTCCGGGTGTCAATCCATAATGTTGCGTTTTGAAAATATGCAATTGGAATTCACTGATTAATAAAACATCGGAGCATGGAGAGGGATCCAGTATAAGCAATCGGATCGGAAACCTAAAGATGGAAGCACATTGCAAATACGATGGTTGATTTCCAATTGAACCACAACGATTCCAGTCAAATCGCATCGGGACTGTGAAATAATAAAATAGGTTTGATATTAAAACAACTCGACTTCCGATTTCCGATTACAATCACATCGGAGTTCCAATTGGTTTGTGTCAGAATGGTGATCTCCGATCTCCGATCTCTGAGTGAATCGGATCGGAGCAACGGATTTTGTTTTGAATCAGAGTTGGACATAGATTGGGATCGCCGATTGATATATATATCGGTGTATGACCAGAGTTTGGAGCATTTTTGAACAGTGAAAGGGAAATCGATCCGAATCATTGGATCGGGTGATTTGGGGCAATTAAAATTCTGTTCGATCATTATTTTCCAGAGTATAAATTGGTGGAGAATGTGAATTAAGGCGTGGCAAATTGTCAGCATGAGCAGTGCTAATCCAGCTTGGTATGCTGAAAGGGAAAAGACGCATAAACAGATTTGGTACCTTGGTTCGATTGAAATGGAAAACCGAAGACACGTAATTGAGTGCAGACAAATGCTATTGGGAATGTTTGCATGAAAGTGTTTGTAGATTCTGTGTTTGCAGGTTTATCCTGCATCAGTTTTATGTGTTATGCTCTCGCATTGTTTATTTTCTATGTTTTTAGAATTCGTATGCAGGTAATTTCTGTATGGGGTTAAAACCTACATTTGGTATCAGAGCTGTTTTGGCTTCAAGGGGACGCCTTTGTTGTTGAGGGGTTTCGCTTAGGCCTGTGGTAGACCCTGTTTAGTGGGAGATCTGCGAGATCGATTCTGGTGGTGAAAGAAGATGGTGAGCAGTGGAAAGATAGAGATCGAGAAATTTAATGGTCATAGTTTTGAGTTGTGGAAACTCAAGATGGAGGATCTGTTGGTGGATAAAGATCAGTGGATCACAGTAGATCTGGGTACTAAACCAACGGGAGTGTCCGATGAAGAATGGAAGAAGTTGGATCGGAAGGCAAAGAGCACAATACGATTGTGTGTCTTAGATTTAGTATTGCTGAATGTATCAGGGGAAGCTACGGTGAAGGCTTTTTGGGACAAGTTAGGGACTTTGTACCAATCTAAGTCTCTGGTGAATAAACTGTTCCTGCGGAAAAAGCTATATAACCTAAAGATGAAAGATGGGGACTCGGTGACAGAGCATCTGAATGCATTTAATACTGTGGTAATTTAGTTAGCATCTGTTGATATTAAAATTTCATATGAAGATAAGTGCATCAGTTTTTTGTGTTCTCTACTAGATTCGTGGGATAGTCTAGTTATTGCAATAGGTAGCAATGCAACTGCCTTGCAGTTTGATGAAATAGTCTCAGCCTTGCTGATGGAGGAGATGAGACAGAAAAATATGGAGAGCCAGAATGGTGATGCCTTGTCTGTATGAGGATGGTCCCAGAACAGAAACAAAAATAAGTCATCGAGTGGGAGATCTAAATCTAGAGGGAGATCTAAATCTCCAGGAAAACCTGTAAAGGTGGTGTGTTAGAAATGTGGAAAGGAAGGCCACTTTAAAAGGGATTGTAAATCTAAAGCTCCCGATAAAGGAAAGGGATTTGATGAGGCTCCTTTTGCAGAGGCGAAAACCACCTCAGATGAAGTTGGGGATGTGTACTTGGCTTCTTCAAGTACACATGTAGATCATGAGGCATGGTTGATTGGCTCAGGTGCATCCTTTCACTTCACTCCCCATAGAGAGTGGTTCTGCGAGTATGAGAAATATGATGGTGGTGATGTCTTCTTGGGGATGACAGGAAGGCTAGAATCGTTGGTTGTGGAAAAGTAAAGTTGAAGTTGCAAGGTGGAAGGGTTAGAATGCTTTTAAGTGTTCCACATATTCCTACATTAGCTAGAAATCTGATTTTTGTAAGCAAGCTAGATGATGTAGGTGTAAAAACAGTGTTCGAGAAGGATAAATGCAAAATGGTTCGGGGAGCACTGGTATTAATGAGGGGAGTTCAGATTGGAACTCTGTACAAGCTGCAAGGTAGCACTGTTATTGATGGGTGCAATAGTTCTATGGTTCCTGAAAGTGAAGCAGAAAATATAGTGGTCTCTAGAGAGAAGACCATGCTATGGCATCAAAGGCTTGGACATATTAGAGAGAAGGGCCTTCAAGTACTTCATGGTAAAGGTATGGTATAAGGTATGAGTAATAGCTCTCTGTATTTTGATTTCTGTGAAAATTGTGTATATGGGAAGCAGAATCGGGTGAGTTTCCCCTCTGGTGGTAAGAGGGCAAAACAGATATTAGATCTTGTGTGCAGTGTTGTGTTTGGACCTGTGATGGTTCCATCACTGGGTAAGTCTGTGTACTATGTATCATTTATAGATGACTTCTCAAGGAATACATAGATATATTTCCTTAAGAAGAAATCTGAAGTCTTTGACAGGTTTAAAGAATTTAAGGCTCTGATGGAAAACCAGACAGAGAAGAAGATAAAGGTGCCAAGGACAGATAATGGTGGAGAGTTTTGCAGCAAGGAATTTGAATAATTCTGTAAGAAGTGTGGTATATCATGGTAGAAGACTACTCCATATACACCTAAGCAAAATGGAGTTGCAGAAAGAATGAACAAGACGTTGATGGAAAGGGCAAGAAGCATGCTCAGTGGTGCCGGGTTAGGACAGGAATTCTGGGCAGAGGTAGTGGATACTGCATGTTACTTGGTCAACAGGTCACCTTCATCAGCGTTAGAGGATAAGACTCCATAAGAGGTATGGGCTGGTAAGAAACCCTCTCTTTCACATCTAAGGGTATTTGGATGTAATGCATAGGTACATGTTCCAAAGGAGAAAAGAACCAAGTTGGATAGTAAATCTAAAAAGTGCATCTTTATTGGGTATAAGGATGGTTTAAAGGGTTATAAGCTTTGGAACCCAGTAACAAGGAAGGTTGTGTACAACCGAGATGTGGTGTTCAGAGAGGTGAAAGATGTTATTAAACATGAAGTTCAACAAAAGGAACCTAAGAAGATAGAGTTTGAGCTAAAGGAGGAAGAATCAGACTCTATAGCAGAGGAGGAATCAGAAGATGAAGAGCCACAAACTCTGGCTGTGAGAAGATCGGTTTGAGAAAGAAGGCAGCCAGAAAGGTATAGTCCATCTGCTTTCTGTTCAAATTTTTCTTTGTCTGTTACTGATGATGATCCCAGAATTGTGAAGGAAGCAGTGGATTTAGAGGATGGAAAACTCTGGAAAGAGGCCATGGTTGATGAAATGGCATCTTTGCACAAAAATGAGGCTTGGGATTTGGTGGAGTTGCAGGATGGAAGGAAACCCATTGGCAGCAAATGGGTGTTCAAAAAGAAGACAAATGCAGAAGGAAAAGTGGAGAAATACAAAGCTCGGTTGGTAGCAAAAGGTTATTCCCAGGTGCCGGGAATTGATTTTGGTGATATTTTTTCTCCTGTTGCCAAGGTAACTTCTATTAGATTACTTTTATCTGTTGCTGCTGCTTTTGATTTTGAGGTAGAACAGATGGATGTGAAGACAACATTTCTTCACGGGGATCTAGAAGAGGAGATCTACATGAAGCAACATGAAGGCTTTGCAGTGAAGGGTAAGAAAGAATTGGTATGCAAGTTAAATAAGTCTCTGTATGGGTTAAAATAGTCACCAAGGATGTGGTATCAGAAATTTGATACATTTATATGGGGACTTGCTTCACCAGAAGCAAAGCAGATCACTGTGTGTATTTTAAATTAATTGGTGACCGTGTTATTTATCTGGTCTTGTATGTGGATGATATGTTGCTGGTTGGAAATGACAAAGAAATTATCTAGGATTTGAAGACCCAAATGTCCTCCAAATTTGACATGAAAGATCTTGGTGCTGTAAACTATATTTTGGGCATGGAAATTAAAAGAGATCGTACAAAGAGGAAGCTCTGGTTAAACCAGAAGAAGTATGTCGAGACAATACTGTAGAGGTTTAATATGCAGGATAGTAAACCCATGAAGGTTCCTATTCCTGTAGGTGTGAGGTTATCTACTGAACAGTGTCCCAAGACATAAGAAGAGGAAGAGGACATGTCCCGTGTTCCATATGCAAGTAAATTCGGTAGCCTAATGTATGCAATGGTCTGTACTAGACCAGAAATTGCACATGCAGTGGGAGTATTGAGCAGGTTTATGTCAAAACCAGGGAAGGAGCATTGGACAACAGTGAAGCAGGTTTTCAGGTATTTGCGTGGCACTAGTGATTATGGTTTGTGCTACTAAGGAAGACCAAGATTGGATGGAGTGTTGGATATTCATGGCTTTGTTGATGCAGACTGGGCTGGAGGTCTGGATTAGAGAAGTTCTACAAGTGGGTATGTGTTTAACCTATTTGGAGGTGCAGTCAATTGGATGAGTAAGAAACAATCTGTAGTGGCACTATCAACTACAGAGGCTGAATACATGGTAGCCACTCATGCAAGCAAGGAAGTAGTTTGGTTGCATAGATTGTGTTCAAGTATGGGTTAGTACAAGAAGCTATAAGGATAGACTGTGACAGCCAAAGTGAAATTTTCTTGGAAAAGAACCCTGCATATCATTCAAAGACAAGGCACATTGATGTTCAGTATCACTTTGTGAGGGATATGATAGAAGACAAAAAGGTGTTGCTGGTAAAGGTGGACACTTTGAAGAATACTGCAGCTGCATTGACAAAATCTGTGAGCTCTAAGAAGTTCTCTTGGTGTAGAGAAACAATGGGTGTTTCAGGGCTAGAAAAATGACTAAGCTCTCTTGTGGCCCCTTGTGGAAGGAAAACAACAAGTGGGAGAATGTTGGGTTGTGTTATATTCTTTCCATGACTAGCCCACGTAGTTAACTGGGGGGGTTAGAGGGGGGCGCAGAGCACCCCCTTCGTTGCACCGATTGTGTAGTGGGGGGGGGGGGGTCACAGGGGGTTTGAGGTGTACCCGTAACCCCACTTTATGGGGTTCGGGGCAGCAGCCTGGAAAATTTTGGTTTTGGACGCTATGTTAGGTTGGGCGGACCCACCTATGGTTTTGTGCATAGTTTTCGCACATGTTTTTTTGGACGCGATGGTTTTCGGTCCATGGTATTGGACACGATGGTTTTCAGTCCATGGTATTGGATGCTTCAGCATGTATAAATATGTATTATTACATTGAAAGTAACATAATGAAAAATCAAGCTGGTAGTCCCAGTTTTGGGATCTAGGGGAAAATCTCTGTGTATATGTGTTTTATGTGTTATGCTCTTGAATTCTTTATTTTTTGTGTTTTTAGAATTCGTATGCAGGTAATTTCTATACGGGGTTAAAACCTATAATGACAACCCAAGCATCTCCAGGAGGGAGGTGGGGTGATTTAGAGCTGTAGTTCGAAAGGACTGCAGTTGGGCAGGATCCTTGAGGAGTCCACATCTCGAATCAATTCCTTGCTACAAGATCCTAAATCAAAAGTAGCAGGATGGATAAGTGTCAGTTGGTGCAAAGGAGTGCCAGAGTGACAGTGGCAGTGGCTAGGAGTGCCAGAGACTAAGCAACAAAAATCTAGAGTTGACAACAATGTAGTTGGTACAGAGCAGAGGTCAGCAACAACGTAGAGGCTTCAGAGGTTTAGCGTAGAGATTAGTAGCAGTCAAACTCCACCAATGGGATGCATCATATTGAACACTTGTTCAGTAATTTAGGATGCTTTTCCGTTGTTGATGCAGTAGCATCAACAGTTGGAGAAGGTTGCAGTGCAGATGCAATGTTGGTAGTGGCAGTGCCAACAATAACACGGATGCAGAATTTGAGAGGGAGTTGCAGTACGGATGCAATGTTGACAATGATAGTATCAACAACAATACAAATGCAGCATATGCGCAGTAGTTGGTGGACAGGATGTCAGACATCATCAACACAGAAGGAGATGTTACATAACATAGTGATGCTTCAACAGGGTGCATTGCTAGAGCACATTACTCACTAAGAGGGAGTGTTGATTTATGGTAGCATCAAATGTTCTCTAAGTCTCAAAATTTGCAGGGAGGCTTAGACACATGAATTCCCCAATACCCATAAATTGTTTTGGGAAATTCCACCCGAAGAAAGTTTTATTAAAACGATTAATTAATTTTAATGGGTTCCTAAGTCTAAACTTAGGAAATTAAAATAATTAAAGCGTATTAATCTAACTGTGGGTGAAACTTCTAGAATAAGACGAGGATCAATATAAAATGATCTAAGCGATTGATTAGACATTAATATGGGCCATTGGTTGTCCAACATAAAGATATAAGAAGAGGCTTGAGGGGCACTTGGAGAACACATCAAGTAGAGTTCAAAATATCAAATTTCTCAAGCAGAGCAGCTGCCGGTGAGAAATTCGAAGTGAATTTTTGCAGTGAGGGGCAGGGATAGTTCCTGTTAGATATTTGTCTTGATCTAGGAATACTCAGCAGAGAAGGAAAAGAGATATCTAATAGAGGCAACATAGATCTAGAGAGGCTGACACAGGGCCATGTAGAGGCAGTGTAGAAGCCCAGCGCGGATCCGTAAATTTGCTGGAGAATTGATTTTCAGAGCCAGAAGTCGGGGTGTGAGACCGGGAGGGTAGAATTTGAAGTCTCAGAGGAAAATTGATAATCCGGGAGGAGTGACGCAAACCCTAGTAGCTATGATGTAGGGCCTACAAATGGATTGCTTAGAGACTACGCAGAGGAAGCCAGGGGTTGGCCATTCTGTGGCTGGATCAGTCACATCTCCAACGATAGTGTGAAGTAATCTCACTTATGTATCTGTTAGTGATATTCTCTGTACTCGATAGCTAGGAAGGCATCCAGATATTGTATTCATAAATTACTACTGCTTAATAAAACCCTCAGCTACTACACTGGTTTTCCCACACTGGTTTTTTCTGGGGACATTTGTCCAAACACAACTGTGTAGATGTGTTGTGTATTTCTTTCTTGTTCAGTTTCTTATTTCTACATATAATAATTAGGGAGTGAATGCTGTAGAGTATTTACTTTGATATTTATAGTAGAGCACCGTAAATAACTTGATGGATTAACAAGTAGGAGAAGTAACATCAGTTTATTGTGGTAGGGATTCCGGTCTAGGAATTTTCACAAGAAGGACCTATAGGAATTGCACAATCCAAATTGAGTAATTTCCTAATTAATAGGGGCCTAATATCTAAGGGAACAACGCAATTAAATAGGGGCTTGGATGCTCAAAATTTTGGCTAAGTATTGGCCAAGGTGAGTCAGTTAAGCTGAGGATAAAAGATACAGGTGCAGGTTGAGCTCAAACTTGAGCAGATCATATTGTATTTATCCAAATTCTTTGATTAATGCAATATAGATAGTAAGGG
This sequence comes from Pinus tabuliformis, assembly GCA_031772625.1. NCBI lineage: Eukaryota > Viridiplantae > Streptophyta > Pinopsida > Pinales > Pinaceae > Pinus > Pinus tabuliformis. The sequence goes on along the minus strand of CM062805.1, from coordinate 181,174,029 downwards.
GTTTTGAGCAGTTGCTTCCCCTAGATAAATATCTATGCATGTGTGTTAAATATTGATGCATGTTAATGATTTGTGTTCTCGATTATGAATTTACTTCCACAGATCAGTAGAGTAGCTTCTAATCTTGTGATTTAGAAAATTTCATGAGCAGTTTAGAATATACTTATTAATTTCTACACCAACTACTGAATAACCTCAAGAAATGCAAGGAGGTAAGACAATATGCTATTATTCTTAAATGTTTCATAGGGGAGTCATAAAATATCCTCTATATGATAAGGAAGTCTATCCCTTGGTTGAAGCTATTAAGAAGTGAAAACACTATCTTATGGGTAAGGAAACCATCATCCACATAGATCACTAACCATTACAATACTTGTAGTCCTAGAATAAGCTCCAAAACTTACCATACAATACAAGTGAATGATATTTTTGCAATAATTTCATTTAGTCATCAAGTATAAAGAGGACAACACCACTATGTTGGCAGACATGTTGTCAATGCCAACCACATCTAGGATTATAGATTTGGGACCTCTTATTTTGCATGAAGCCTTTTACTCATGGTGTATACAAAGGGGCATATTCAAAAGATAAGGAATTTAGTGTTTCGATAATTATAGGTCAAATTCATGTAAAAAAGGTGGTGGTAACATTGATTATCATCTCTAGAACAAATTACTCTACATGATAGAAACTATATGTGTTCCTAAAGGTGAAATATTGTGGCTTAGATTAGAGGAATTTTGAAGTTAAAAAAAGGGTTTCAAAACAAAAAAATGTACTAAAAATGAACTAATAGGATTCAAGATGATAATGTCATCCATAGGGATAAATATTTTTGGATGGAAAAGAAGAAAACTATTTTTTGAACAATATTTTGACTTATCTCCTTATACATTTACTCAAAATGTTAAGTATATGCACTTTCTTGATGTGAAGTTTGATTCTGCATCCCACAAGTGCCTACACTTGACACATTGAGTAAAACTACAAGGAGATAAATATAAAATACAATAAAAGAAAGTAGTTTTCTTCCTTTTATTTTAACATTTTATCTCTTACCTTATCCATTTTAAACCTCAAATTTTCCCTAATGCCAGAGGTTCATATTTTGGAAATATTGAGAAGGGGCGGGGTGAATCAATATTTCATCACTTTTAATAATTAATATTAAAACTAAAATCTCATCACACAATCAATTATCAACAATACACATGAACATAAATATTAAAGTGAAAATCCAAACTTGAAGAAGGAACACTTGAATGCTTTTCAAACAATTTTCAATTTATTACAACCACTTGGGAGGATAACAATCCATTGTAAGCACCAACTTAAATTTTTTTCAGGCTCTAACTTGTCAAGAAGAAGAGAACACCAATCCTATGGAAGCACCAACTTACAATTGTTCAAGAGACAACATCTAGGCTTGGAATCTATTCAAAGAAGGTTTTCCCTCTTGGTAGCTTGTACACAACTAGGTCTAGAAGTTGACCTCCAACTAGGACTCAACATCCAACAAGTCTATAACTTAGTCTCCAACAAGTCTAAAACTCTACCTCCAATAGGGCTGAAACTCGACCTTCAGTAGGGCTAAAACTTGGTCTCCAACAAGGTCGAAACTCAATGTCCAACAGGGTTGGAAGTCTTCCTCTTGAACAAACTATAATTCAACCTCCTCCACACCATAATTTGGCTTCCTTCCAACTAGAATAAAAAACGTTCCCAAAAAGTGTGCCAAAAACCCTTTCAAATCCTAGGTATGGCAATGAATATATCTCATTAAAATTCCTGCAACTCTGATAGAAATAAGCTTCACTTCTTTTCCCTTTAGTTCATGAGGTATGAACATCATACTTGCTCCTTGCCACCTTAAAACATAAACAAATTTATTGAGCGAGTGGATAGAAATTATCCTTTTCATGCCTATTTTTATTTCATTTGGGGTCCAGACTAGGCTGACTTGTCCACTGGTTGGGTTGACTTGTACAACTGGTAGAATATATAATGAATATTCAAAAAATATTTTCTCCTCAACCATGAGGAGTTAAAGGGAGTGCCATATACTATTGGAAAGGTCTCATAATAAGATTTCCGACCATATATATTATGCTCTCATTTGAGCTATATAATTGGAGGAAAAATGTGTTCAAATATGGGGTATCCAAATGGGGCATCAAAAATAAAAATAAAAAATTCCAAGAGGCTTGAAATATGCTATTTGACTATGAAACTTTCTCAGATTTCATTTGGATAACATTTGACATCAATAACAACCATTTTCAATAATCTCCCCCTTTGTTATTGATGATAATACTTTGATATCTTCTTCTTTTGACATCTTCTCCCCATGTTTGTATTCTCTCCATACTTCTTGACAACTACTCCCCTTGTTTGCATTCTCTCCCCCTTTGAAATCGATAGAAAAGGTATGCACCCCCCGAATTAGTGCTTTCTTTACTAAGATAAAAGAGAGACCACTTTGAAATTTTGCCTAAGATATTCAAAGGTTTGGAAATATATGATCCGGATTATCCACAGTATTATGTTCAATATGTCGACGTTTTGAACCCCAAAGGGGGTCCATCATCACAACAAAAAATGGTAGATTATGAATGATAGATCGATTGAGGGAAGAATCTTCCGACCATAACAGATAAATAAACCTCAAGTATGATATATTCAAGTAAAAACCAACCAATTTAATTCAAGAGGAAGCTGACTAATTTAAAGACTAAACTACATATACTATTCAATGTTCCATTATTTTTATTATTTTATTTTTAAAATATTTTAATCTTGATTTATTTTATTTTAATTATTTTATTCTAATTTTAATTTAATTAAATTTGTTATTATTTTTATTTTTAATTAAACCTAATAACTAGTTAATTCTAATGAGGTTAAAAAGCCTATGTTTTACCTGAGCAAATGGAGGAATAATCTTATTGTCTCTACATTGTTTCAGAAGGTTTCTTTGTGTAGGGGTTTGGTAAAGATGCCAACAATATGTTCTTTGGTGCCAATATATTCCATCTTAAAATTCTACTCAAAAACTTGCTATTTGAAAAAATCATACTTGATTAGAATGTGCTTTGTTTTTTAGTGCATGGCATGATTTCTTGTGTGCTAGTGTTGTTGCAAAAAATGACAATTGGCTGATCATATTCCACTTTGATATCTTGCAAAGTTTGTTTCATCTAGAGAATATAGGTACAAAATTCGGTTGCTGCTTTGTATTTTGCTTCATATCTAGAAAAAGAAACTGACATTTTCTTTTTGCTTAATTAAGACACAAGAAAATATCCTAGGAAAAATGCATTTCCATTGGTGCTTTTTCTATCATCAATGCTATCTTCATAATCAACATTAGTGTACACTTTCAATGTGAAATATGTACACTTAGGATACCAAAGCCCAAAATCAAGTGTGCCCAAGTATCAAAATATCATATTTACTACTTGCATACATGATTCCTTTGGTGCCAATTTAAACCTTGTAACCATTCCTACTACTTGCACAATATCTGGCCTTGACACTGTCAAGTATAGTAGATTCCCAATCATAAACCTATAAAGAGTTGAATTGAATTTAGGAGATTCATCATTCGTACTTAACTTGCATCTAGTAATCATAGGGGTACTAATTGGCGCACATTATTCCATTCCAAACCTCTTGGGCATCTCCTTGAGGTATTTTGTTTGGGAAATTAATATTCCTTCAATGATTTGAGAAACCTGTAGTTTAAGAAAGAAGGATAATTCTTCAATCATTGGAATTTTAAATTCCTTTGAAATTTCCTGAGCAAATCCATGACTCAAATCATTGTTATTGCATCCAAAAATGAGATTGTCAACTGAATCATGAATTTAAAAATTGAAGGTGATATACAAATTGCAAGTGAAATTTTATATGTGTTTCGGGTAATGGGTCAAATTACTAAACACATAAACAAGTGATTTTTAAACACAATTAAGAGCCAAATAGAGACAATAAACTATTTTAGAAACACATAACAATAAAAAATGATAAAGGAGTTCACCCTTCTCTTGGGCTACATCTCCTGGTCCAACTTACAATGTAGGGTCTCTTTCATTATGCTCAAAAACATGGTTTTACATGAATTTGTAGTGCTCAGAATGTAAAAAAATGTCTCCAATGTGTTTACATCCAAGTTAAGGGCTTTAAATTTCGAGCTCTCCATTCTATCTGTCGGTAAGGTCGTGTGACGACCATGTGGCCCAGGGCTGCCCTCCCATGAGCTGTCTCCCTTCGTTATCCACACACCTAGTCGCATACAGGGTCATGTAACCCCGAGGATGACCCCTTTACAAATCTTTGCTAATGGTTCTTCGATGGTTGCATATGACCCGAGCTAGACCCTTAGGCTAGCCCTCATTTGACTCCACCATAGTCTTGCTGCAATGCTCTTTGTGTTGTGGGATGTGACCATGGGGTTGTGGCTAAGCCATAGGCCTTGATCCCACCCCTTGGTTCTGATGGCACAGGAACCAGGGCCGGGGCTTAGCTCTGGCCCCAACCTCTATTGTGAAATGCGCTAAAACTTAAATATAAGTCGAAACGTTATATTATTAAGAAACATGGTATGGCGCGTTGGTAAAGGCCTTGTGTTGCTTGGTAGAGGTCTCAAGTTTGACTCATGTGGGGTGCTTTAGCCTTAAACAAAATTTTATACCAACCCTTGGAGGCCAGTGGCAGCCTCAATTGGCCCACGTGGCTCTCCCACATTGGTCCTTCAAATACACAGTCAACCTAATATTAATAAAAAAATAATTTCTGAGCCAATCACAAAAGGACACATGTCAACCAAACATTTGCCAATAAAATTCCAAATTTTTGGACCAATCAGGAGTGGCCAAGCAGAAGCCTGTCACTGGTGCAAAATGTCCAGTCACCTGTCAATTATGTAATTTTTTTACCTATTTGGCAATTCAATCAGAACGCGATATTGGGAGCATACAATATCAGTTTTGAGTGAAATGAGTTACGTTGGATTCAGATCACCGAGATCTATCCATTCATACAGGTTTCAATCCTTGCCAAACACTTTGAATTTTGAGCACTAAATTGATCCCCTGGATCACTCCTCCCCATTGGAAGATTTTGGACCTCCAAAAGCTCATTTTTAGTTAACAAATAGATGAGGGTACAATTACCTCAACCTTCCAGCCATAACCCATTTGGTTTTGTTTGTTTTTTTCGCTTTGAGATTCTCATGAAGGTACTTCACTTTTGAAGTCTTTGTCTTTTTGTCAAAGATAGAACCTTGCTGCAATTCTTCAAGATGTTTAGATGAGAAAACTTTTGTTAAAGAAATCTGAACATTCTCTCCTTGACCTTCAATCAAAGAAGACTTATTCAATTTCAAGTTTACTTCACCTTGAACAATGTATTCATGAAGATGCTTATTATGTCTAGCCTTATTTTTGGCTCAACTCTTCACCAAGTGTGAACACCATCGCCATGCACCATTCTTCCTCAAAGCCCAAAAATTATGAAACCCACAAGATGATATTTTAGAACCAATGTCCTCTTTGTCAAATAGCTTTTGGATCTTCTTTTTGACCCTTGCATTCTTTAACACTGGTGTCTTGTTCATACCAAAGTTCAAAAATGATGCATCTTGCTGCAAATGAACTTCACATTGCTTTCCTCTTTTAGGAGGAAACATGTTAGACTCTTAAATCATCTTATCACATGGATTAAAAACCTCAATGGAATCACATTTCAAACTTGATTCATATCCTTGAAAGACTTCAGATTCATTAGCGTCTTTATGTTTAATCATCAACAATGTAAAATTATAACTAGCATTTACAAACCTCTTCATTTGTCCAGAATTCACAAGAGATAAATTCAAGTAATTGAATCCCATCTTTAAACAAGTGATACTTGCTCTCCTGGAAATGAAAGATGTCTTTCCTATCATATAAGTATGGAATTCCCAAAACAAACCCACAAATTTCAAGTGGTACCACATCAAGTTCTACCTCATCAATAAAATTTGCAGTGATGGAAAATATATGTATGCATTTTCTTGTCACTTGAAACTTGGCATTGTCACATACCCAACCCAAAGGATAGGGCTTAGGATGAGGAATGGTTTCCAAATTTAGTTTCTTGATAATGTATTCTGAAATAATTTTTGCTTGTGAACCACTATCAAACAAAGTATCTACCTTGTTATGTTTTGTGATGATTCTAATATGGAACAACTCTATTCTTTCTCTTTCATTTTTAGTTTCGATGGGTTTGTTAGAAGAACTAGTACTTGCAATTGAATCCTTAACTTTCAATCCCATGGCTATGATTTTTGTTTCATCTCCAGAATCAGATCCTAGATCTTGTTGTGTAGTTACAACAATCTTTTCTTTATCCTTGTCGTTAGATTTTTGGGTCTCATCTCAGGATGAAGTTTCCAAAAATGGTCTTCATCATGGAATTCTTTAGAACAACATTTACATGTGAGTTTTTCTCCTTCCTTCTTGATTGAAGCATTTTTCTTATCCTTGCCTTTAAATTTCCCTTTTCTTTTTTCTCTAGACTTGAATGACTTCTCACTAGTTTTTCCAGAAACATTTTTCCCTCTTGCGTCTAAATGAGTTGCCTGTACACAAACTTCATCTAGTTTTGTAGGGTTAAACATGAGAATGACATGTCTCAACTAACTGTGTAATCCTACAATTTATTTGAGAAAAGTATCTTGAGAGGACAAATCTATACCCAAAATCAAATATCTTTTTCTAAATTCTTGAGTATAGCTTTACACATTTTTCCCCTTAGCTTGCCTAAATTTTTTCCAATCCATGATAGCTTTTTGCATGTATGCTAATGGATAAAACTTCCTTCTTATTGCAACAAAAAAATCATTCCAAGAGGATAAAACCTTACCATGTTTCTTCATGTCCTCTTGAGTTTTGGCTTCCCACCAAATTAGTGCTGCACCTTCCAATCTAAGAGAAGCAAGATGAATTTTGGTCTCATCATCCTTGATTCTTTGTATCCTGTAATACACTTCAATATGACGAATCCAATTATCTAATTTCTCAACATCTACCTCCCCATTGTACATAGGCAATTAAAACTTAATATCAAGCTTTAGCAAAGGAGTTTTACCATGTCCTTTTGGAGAATTTGGAGGTGTTTTTGAAAGGGTAGAAGAAGTAGAAGATGAGGACGAGGATGAGGATGGAGGTGAAGGTGGTGGCTTGTCACCATTCCCTCCATTTCCTTTTGGAGTCTTGTCTCCTTTTCCTCCCTATCCTTTTGGAGGTTTTGAGATCTCTCTATACAACCTTGCATTTGTCTCTTCATAAAGAACATTTACCATTTTAGATATCTCAAAGAATTCTTTTTTGAAAGTTATTTCATCTTCAAACATCCCTTCAGGACATTCTTCATGTGCCATGACTATTGAAGCTTGAGGTGTGTTTGTTCTCCTTGAAACAATTTCAGATCTTGGCTCCATAAGTTATCCTTCTCATCTTTTAAGATTCAACCTTGTAAGCATTAGAAAAACACTTGCAAACAAAATTAAACCTTCAAAATAACATCATGCTCTGATACCAAAATGATATGAAATTGAAAACTGAAGGTGATATACAAATTGCAAATGAAATTTTATATGTGTTTTGGGTAATGGATCAAGTTACTAAACACATAAACAAGTGATTTTTAAACACAATTAATAGCCAAACAAAGACAATAAACCATTTCAGAAACACATAATAACAAAACATGATAAAGGAGTTCACCCTTCTCCTAGGCTACATCTCCTAGTCCAGCTTCCAATGCAGGGCCTCTTTCATTATGCTAAAAAATATGTGTTTACATGAATTTTCATTGCTGAGAATGTGAAAAAAACATGTCTCCAATGGATCCAGAATTGTCAAAAACCCACATCTGGGTTCTTTCTACACCTCATTTGGCCAAAAATTGAGAAAGTTATGATTGTTACAAGCTTTTCCCAAAATTCCATAGCTAGTCATCCTACAATTCGACCTAAATCTGGCTTGAGCACCCCAAACTTGGAACCGACACACAAATCAGGCCTACAATCTCGCTCGACAAGTGAAATTGTAGGATAGTTAAGCTGTCTTCTAACACCTAGTTCCAAAAAATTAGGGTCACATGGGGGCCACATGCCCAGGGACCGGGGCTAATCGCCCACCCCCACAGGCTGGCCCTCCAACGACTGGCATGTGGTCATTTGGATGCACATAGGACCATGTTTAGCACCATATTTTCTGCTTTAGGTGCCAGATTTTGGGCGAGCTCCTTTTGCTGGCAGATGTGGTCATATCGACCCCATAAAACTTGGGCCTGGTGCTTAACATCCACATTAAGGGCTTTAAATTTTGGATGCTCCATTCTTTCTATCAGCAAGGTTGTGTGACGACCACGGGTTTGGTCCCCCATGGATTGGCCCCCTCTTTTCTTTATGCACCTGGTCGCATACTGGGTCATGTGACCTTAGGGTTGGCCCCTTTACAAATCTTCACCGACGGTTCTTCGATGGTTGCATATGACCCAGGTTGGCCCCTTAGGCTAGGCCCCACCTGACTCCAACACGGTCCTGCTACAATGTCCTTTGTGTTATGGGCTATGAACATGGGGCTGGGGCTAATCCCTGGCCCTTGGTCCCACCCTTGGTTCCGAGGGCGTGGGAACCAGACCTTCGCTATGAAATGCGTTAAAACTTAAATATAAGTCGAAACATTATATTATTAAGAAACATGGTATGTTGCGTTGGTAAAGGTCTTGTGTTGCTTGGTAGAGGTCTCGAGTTTGACTCCAGTGGGGTGCTTCGACCCTCAAATTTTTTTTAGACCAACCCATTGAAGCCACGTGGTAGCCTCCAATTGGCCCATGTGGCTCTCCCACATTGGTCCTTTAAATACACAGTCAGCCCAATATTAATAAAAAAATAATTTCTGAGCCAATAAGAAAAGGACACATGTCAAGCAACCATTGGCCAATATAATTATGAACTTTTTGACCAATCAGGAGTGGCCAAGTGGCATCCTATCATTGGCCCAAAATGTACAATCACCTGTCAATTCTGCAATTTTTCTACCTTTTTAGCAATTCGATCAGAACACAATATCGGGAGCATACGATATCGGTTTTGAGTGAAACGAGTTGCGTTGGATTTAGATCGCCAAGACCTATCCAGTAGTTCATATTTTGATCTCTGTCACACACTTTGAATTTTGAGCAATAAATTGATCCCCTGGATCATCCACATATACAAGTGTAATTAATAACTTGTCATTTTCCATCTTGATGTATATATTGTCATCAACAACCCCTCTTTTGAAACCTTGTTCTTGAAGATAGTGGTCCATCCTGACATACCAAATTCTTGGATCTTGTTTTAACCCACAAAACGATTTCTTCAATTTGCACATGTAGTCTTTATTTTTAGACAAGTCAAAACCTTCTAGTTGTTCGATGTATACTTCTTCCTTTAAATATCCATTTAGAAAGGTTGATTTATCATCCATCTAATACAATTTGAATCCTTTAGAAGACACAAATTCCAAAAACATTATTATTTCTTCTAATATGGAAATCAGAAAAAGGTTCCTTCAAAGTCAATTCCTTCAATTTGTGCATAACCCTTGTAATAAGTCTTGCCTTATTTACGATAATTTTTTCATTTTCATTCACTTTGTTTTGAATACCCACTTAATCCCAATCATGTTTTTGTCTTCGGTCATGGCACAAGTTCCTAGATTTTGTTTTTCTCAATTTGACTCAATTCTTCTCGCATAACATTTACCCAACGCTAGCCCTTACTAGCTTGTACAAAGTCCTTTGGCTTTATTTTGGATAGCAATGCAAGATTATATTTTCCCAACGAATTGATCATTCTTCTTTGGGTTTGTCTTCCTACATCAACATCTCTAATAATTTAGCTCTTTGGGTGATGTTTTTTGGACAAATTTAAAACTTGTCCTACATGGAGACTGTGGTTCTTCTTCTTTTTCTTCCTTTGTCTTATCTCTTCTTAGTCCATGCAGATGGTACCTTCTGTATTCAACTTATTTGTTCCGCTTCTTTCTATGGTAATGTTTCATCTATTCTTACATTAATACTTTCAACAACATTGCGTAGTCTTTTATTTTAGCCTTTGTAATCTTTACCCTTGATTGAGTATCCAAGGAAGATCCCCTCGTATATTCTAAAATAAAATTTGCCCAATTTATCTTCTTGTTGAGTATCTAAAGAAGATTCCCTCGCCTATTCTAGAATAAAATTTTCCTAATTTATCATAATTTATTTTCATATAACAATTTCTTCCAAAAATTCTTAAATACTTAACTTAAGCTAGCCTACCTTTCCATAGCTCATATGTGTAGGTTTTAACCCCTACAAAAATTACCTGCATACGAATTCTAAAAAAAACAAAAAATAAACAATGGTGAGAGCATAAAACATAAAACAGATATACACACATAATTTCCCCTGGATCCCAAAATAGGGGCTACTAGATTGATTTTTCATTAAATTCCTTTGAATGTTACAATACATATATATACATGCTGAAGCATCCATAAACCCCAATCCATTAACCCTGGATTAGAACATAACCATAGTTCCCTTGACCAGATCTACAAAATACCATGGACAAAAAACCATCATGTCCAAAACCATGTGCGAAATCCATGCACAAAACCATGGGTAGGTCTGCCCACCTAATATAGGGTCCAAATTTGTTTTCCCAAGCTGCTGCCCTGGACCCCATGCAAGGGAGATACCTCCCTCTCCAAACCCCCCGATAGGGGGGGCTGCTAACCCCACTGTGACCCCCCCATTGCGCTCGGCACAACGTACAATGGGGGCTACCACCCCCCCGCACGTGGGGTAGTCATGAAAAGAATATAACACAAACTCAACAATATGGTGTCTTGTCATTGTCAACTCAAAGTTGTACTTTGTTCATGATGTACACTATTGCAACAACTACTTCTCTCCAAAACTTATATTGTACTGTTGCTTCTAAAAACTGGTTCTTATTGTTTCTTTCACTAATCTATTCCTAATTCCTACAACCCCATTATGTTGTCGAGTTCATGCAATTGAAAGTTGTCTCTTGATTGCATACTTCTCACATAATTAAGTAAAATCATTTGAGGTAAATTCACCTCCTTTATCTAACCTTAGGTATTTGATTCTTAGATCAATTTCATTTTCAACTAACTTCGAATGATTTGAAAGTATCTTGTGCTTTTGATTTTGCAAAATGAAACCTAAACCATTCTAGTATAATAATCAATAAATAGCATAAAGTAACTTTCACCTTGAAAAGTTGGTGTTCTTGTTGGCTTGAATAGATCAATGTGAATAAGATATAGTGGTTTTGATGTCAAGCACTCCTTTGACTTGAATCTCACTCTTGTTTGTTTTCCATGTTGGCAATATTCACATATGGCACTTGTTGGTTTTAAGATTTTGGGAATATCTCTTACTGCATGTGTTTTGTTGACTTTTATCAAACTATCAAAGCTCAAGTGTCCTAGCCTTGTATGGCATAACAAACCCCTTGTTTGTCTGTCTAATGTATCATTTTATCCTTGAATTTAATCAAGATTATGTGCATTTCCTGGAGTCCTTATCCCCTTCCCACTAATATTTTCACAATCTTTAGCATAAAAAGTCATCATAACCATGATTTTACATCTGGCTCACACTTAAAATATTATGTTTGAGTCCTTCAATGTAACAAGCATTGTTTTCTTTAGTCCTACCATTATCGAGACTTATGGTACCTATTCCAATGATTCTTACAAATCCATTGTCTTGAAAAGACACATTTCCTCCTTTTTCGTCTTTCAAGTAATAAATTTCTTTTGATCTAAGGTCATGTGTCTAGAGCACCCACTATCAACGAATCACTGACGTTGACTCTTTCAAGCATACATAACTAGTCCACATTTTTCTATTGGTAATTCTTTTTGTTTTTATCTTCCAAAACCATTCTCTTGATATTGTAGGATAGTCTCGTGCCACATGTCCAAAATTATTGCATCTATAACACTCTATACTATACTTGGATAATGGTGCAAATGAATTATGATTTTTGCTATCATCAGTATCTCTGATTTTGATGTCTACGAGCTTATTTTTAGAGGTTTGATGAAAACCTCTTTCATAATCATTTTTCACATAAGATTTACAATCTCTTGCTTGATGACTAAAATTTTTGCATGAAAAATAATGACCTAGAAAAATAGTTTGATACCTGGCTGAGTATGGTTGCCTTAATGGAATAGTTCTTCTAGAATTTATTTGGTTTGGAGATGATCCAAATATTTTTTGGTCCTTGTTCCTTATCATATTGCTTCATGCATTATGAATGGAGCCCTTGAGAGCATGAACATAGCTTTTTTGGTGTAGCAGTGCTTCCAAACTCCTCCCGTCTCCTGCCCTTGGTCTTGCTGATATTGGAGCTTTCAAGGTTTTCTTCAACTTCCTATATAACCAACATTGGTCTTGTAATATGATGATATTTGAATACAGAGAATAACATCTAGGGTTTGAGATATTTTCATGTTTTTGTTGAGCTTGTCTAGCTCTTTCATGGATGACAATATATGTTTCAATATTTTCATAATTTTCTTCATTTTTTAAAACTTTTTATTCAACACTTCTTCCACTCTTTTTTCTTCCTTTCTTTCAGTTTTTATAAATATGATTTCCTTGGATAATCTCTTGTTCTTCTTCATAAGGTTATCAATTTCTTCTAATGCAATAATACATTTTCCTTCAGGATCCACTAAGACTTTCTCCTTCTACTTTTTCTTTTTCTTGCTAGGATTTGTATATGTTGGATTCCTCATATTTTGAAAAATAGGATCTCTCTTCTATAATTATCATAATCATATTCTTCTTTAGAAAAATCATTATCCTTTTTGGAATAAAGTTTTTTATTTTTTGAAGATTTTCCTCTAAAGACCCCTTTTTGGGTTCTTCTTCATCATCACTATCTTCCCTATAAGGACACTTAGAAGCATAATGTCCTATATTCCCACAATAAAAAAAATATGGGGTAACTTACCTTTGAGTTTGGATTTTCTCTTTAGTTTTTTTACTAGGCGAGCCATTTATGTATCAAATTCATCACTAGATTAGTCACTAGCTTGCACTTTCATTACTTCTTAGATGCTTTAAATGTTGCTTCCTTATGTGATGAGTTTCCCATTCTCATTTCATATGCAATAAGAATTTCGTGAAGCTAGTCCATTTTTAGATTATCCAAATCTCTTAATTCTTCTATGGAAGATACTTTCACATCAAAACACAGAGGAAGATACCTCAAAATTTTTTGAACAAATGCTGTTCCTTTAACTTCTTCACCAAATACTTCAAGAGAATTAACCACTTCATCTACTTGAAGAAAATAAGCAACAAAATTTTCTTCATCATTCATTTTCAAGCTTTCAAATTGTCTCTAGAAAGTCTAAAGCTTTACATTCTTTACTTTATCATCTCCTTCATGGTTACTTAGAAGCTTGTACCACATCTCTTTAGATAATTCACAATGTATAATTTTAATTACTTTTGAATCTAGAAATCCACTTAAAATGGAGTTCATAGCTTTTGCATTGGAGACATATGCCTTTCTCCCATCTTGATTAGTGGGAGGACAAGGTGGGACCTTATATCCATTTGTAATAGATTGCCAAATTTCAATGCCAAGGGACATCACTTATCTTCCAAACGAAAAAAATGTTTCATCAAATAAAGGAATTTTTATTAATGCTTCTAGAGTGGTCATGGCCCATATTAAATCTTCTTCTAGTTGTTAGATTGTTCTTGAAGAAGCCTGTTCTAATACCAATTGTTGAAAATACTGAGAGGAGGTGAATCAATATTTCATTCATTTTAATAATTAATCTTAAAAAATAAACCTCATCACACAATCAATTATCAACAACACCCATGAAAATAGAGGTTAAAGTGCAAATCCAAACTTGAAGAAGAAACACTTGAATACGTTTCAAACAATTTTCTATTTATTACAATCACCAGTGAGGACAATAATCCTCTATAATCACCAACTTACAAAAATTGAAGGTTCCAACCTATCAAGAAGATGAGGACAACAATCCTTAGTAAGCATCAACTTACAACTATTCAAGAAGCACCATCTAGGCTTGGAATTTGTTCAAACTAAATTTTCCGTTTTGGAAGCTTGTACACAACTAGGTATTGAACTTGACCTCCAACTAGGACTCTTCCTCCAACAAGTCTATAAATCATCCTCCAATAGGGTTGAAATTCAACCTCCAATAGGGTTGAAACTTGGTCTCCAACATGGCTGAAACTTGGTCTCCAACAAGGTTGAAACTCATCCTCTAGATTAGACTAGTATTCGACCTCCTCCACGATAGAATTTAGCCTCCTTCACACCAGAAACAAAAAAATTCCCAAAAAAGTGTGCCAAAAACTCTTTTATAGCCCAGGTAGGGAAATAGATATGCTCCACGAAAATTCCTCCAACTAAGCTAGAAGTTAGCTTCATTTCTTTTCGCTTTGGTTTCTTAGGTATTGTTGATGGGCATAAATGATCACTTGTCAAAAGAAGGAGACAACCCAGACTTGGGGTGCTTTAATAACCCAAGCCATTTGGTGTAGCTATTATGACTGGTTTTGAGAAAGAAGTGGTTAAAGTGCAAACAATTCTAAAACCTAAATGCATTGTAGATCTAAATGGTAAACAAATTGATCTAAATACAATGAAATCTAAGAAATAATTTTAACAATTATATTTCAATAAAGCTAAAGAATTCCTAATTTATCTATTAGATCTAAAATAATCCTAAGAATAAATTAAATGAAACTACTAGTTAAGAGAATGATTACACACATTGATAATTTAAAGACATTTAATTAACAACAGTGTGATAAAGTGCTTCATAATTCAAGAAATAAAGAAAATACATTCTCTTTGTTTTCCTAAATATCTTTGAGCATCAGGTTTGATCGGCAACCATTTAACACAATCAAATTAATATTTAAGCTACATACATGGGAAAATATTGATTTGATGAAGATTGAAATTGAAAACTTATAAAGACATAACTTGAATACTTGAAAAATAACTGCAAAAAAGATAGAAATAACAACTGAAGTTGTACGCAAGGCCTCCTGTGAAAAGGCTTATAAAAAAAAAAAAAATCAGTATTCTCTATTTTTAAAGATTTCTCCCTACTATAACAAAGTACTAAACTTCCCTATCATTTTGCAAAACTATGGATCCATCAACCTATTGGATTCCATTTTATAATAAACAAAATTCTCCACCTCAAAATAATTACATCACAAGAAAACAAGACTCCTTAAAATTAGGCTCTATCAGTTTTCATTTGTCGCATAATAGCTTCTCAAATCAATACTATAACAAGAAAAATATTATCATAAAACTCTTTACAATTCTCTCGCAATGATCTTCAAACTGATATGTTGTTTAGATGAGACAATTTTAGGTTTAAGCTCTTGCCATTATGACACCCGTACACACAAAATTAAAAGAAATAAACAAATTAAATATTTTAAGAGCGATTATAGAATCTACGATTCTGTATTTACTCTCATTGAAAAGATTCTATTACTATTTAAAAAACAAATAATCAATAAAATCAAACAAAACCACACTCCTATCCATGCTTATCCAAATATTTTTTAAGCATTCAAGTATACAAAATCCATATATATATATATATATATATATAAACGGATGAATCACTGGACATTTTATTGGGGACTTGTCACATACCTCAAATCACAGAGTAGATTAGATCAATAACAAATACTCGTTAAAACAAGCCATATGTAATTAACAAAATCAAACAAAGATGACAATTGTATCTGGTGAAAGATATGAAGATCTCAGACGAGCAAACATATAAACAAACTTGAAGTCAGAATTTGAGAATGGCCATTTTCTTCAAATATGAACTAATCTGCCACTTGTTCTTTAATGATCATGACCCTATTTTCCATTGCAATCTTTCTGCACCATGGTTGTGATATTTGTCATTTCTTTCCAATCACTACAGATATGTAAAGATATCGTTGCTTGGATTGCCAAATTTTTCTTTTCATTTTCCACAGAATTTCCGTTAGAATCTTTCTAATTTCTGCATGCTGGTTCATGACTTGATCGCATCCATGCTCGTTCCTGCAACCACAAACATGAACAAAATGAAAAGTATGATCGAATCCTTGACAAAATTTGTTTCTTAAAATATATAACAGTTATAGGCATATCAAATGATCGAGATCGAACATGGTCTCGTGGTTTTGATATCAAATTTATTATAGATTCATGCGTTAAATTCACCTTTGAATATGTGTTTACCAACAATTGGAGTAGACCACCTTAGTCAGTGGCTTAATTTACATGATGTGGAACATTATGTGGCCAAAAGTCGTAAAAAAAATGAATGAGATGGCTGCCTGCGCAACATTTTCCTGATGCGATGGTGATAGGGAGGAATAATAGGGAGTGTACATTGACCATCAAATTTGGTGGATGTCCAGACGTGGCGAGGGTTGGCTTAAATGATGTGCATGGGCATAAGTGTAAGCGAGAAATCCAGTCACGATGAACTACGTGAGGTTGGATAGTTTTAAATCACAAAATTTTATGGATCATTACGTTCTCTGACATGTGTTTTAGATCATAGTTTCATGCTATATATATGCATCATGCTACATGTATTTTGGTTTAGCGTCCAGATTTTTTATATGTCAAACCCCCCTGTGGCGATTGTATGTATAATTTTTTCAGTTGTGGCATGCATTAAAAGTCGTAGGATACACCATTCATACAATATATAACATCAAATGTATTACTGAGTGTGATTTTTGCTGCTTTATGGTGGCTTTTATGAAGTTAAATATATATTTGCATTGGGATATACGAGGTTGCAATTATTCACACGTTGTAGTTGTTATTTATGTTTTTGTTTGCCACTTTTTCTTTTTGCATTTGTGTTTTATATTTATAATATGTAACGTTTGTTTGATTTTATTTGTTTATGGCCTTTTATATATAATGCAACTAATATAATATATACATAGTTTATAAATAATATAAATATAATATGTACAAATAATACGATAACGTGGGTTTATTTAATAGATTAAAGTTTAGATTTGTGCACAAATGACTTTAAATATAATTTGTATAACAAGTCTAATATAGGTGTAATATTAAGTATTTACTATATATATAGTCTATTTAATATTAATATATTTATGTATTTACATATTTTTGAAGGGACATGGATTATGAAAATGTTAGGTGAAAATAAAGTCAAATCAAACTCATCAAACAATTCAAAGGATGAAGTCATTGAAGCAATGCGTCAAAATGATGAAAGTAGTCAAACTTTGAAATTGACTCGAATGCACCGAAATTCCATTTATTAGAAAACTATTGAAAGAATCCCATCAACTAAGAGATCATTCAAACTCAAGCAAGCTTTATGTGATTAAAAAAAAGGTTGCGGGAGAGTTGAAGCCAATGGGGTGATCGAAATTAGCATACACCCAAATCAATAAGAAGATGATGTAGAAAACCACTCAAGACCAAGCAATCAAGCGACAAAAAGGTAATTTTCTCAAAAATTAATGTGGGGCGTCCCTTCATTTTAAGTAAAATGTAGGGGCACTGTTGGTAGGCTAATAAATGACGTCTCACTAGTGAAGCAATTACCTCTTGTTAGATGATCCAAAATCATAAATGTAAAGGAATAAATATTAGATGTTTCGAGATGCTAATCCTCAAATAACCTAAAATTTTTGTCCCTAACTTGTATGGTTGACATTTGGAAATTTTCAACATACTCAAATTGTAGAAATTCATTGTGGATTCAAACTGCTTATGTAATTTGCTAAAGCAAAAGACTTAAATCTCCTCTACTCATCAACATAAACAATTAATCAATCGATAAATCACAAAATAAACACGAGACAAGATTCGATCACATATGCTAAGAGATTTATCTAAGGGGAAAACAACTCCTCAAAACTCCTTCCTATCTATATTGCATTGGTCAGAAAATAGAGAAGAAATAAAATGCTTGTTCAATCCTGAACAATCTTTGCACAAGTATAATCTATCTCACCGCCTCACAAGCTAACTCTAGCCAATACTTAGCCAATTCTGTTTCTTTCCAGGCTCCTATTTCCTTGCGATGTTTCCTTGGGAATTAGATCCCTATTAATAAGGAAAATTCCCAATTAGAATTGTGCCATCCTTGTAGGCCCTTGTCCGACTGCATGCACCACCTATACAACTTGGAAAATTATACAACTTATAGTACACTTCCCTTGAACTCTAATCTCAACTGGGTAACTCGAATTTCATGCATGCATGAGTTAATTATGCCTGATTTATCAGTGAATTGGTTGAACAATGAAGTTGCACCCCACTGATAGAACTCCTACTAGTTCCTCCAATAATTGGAACTAGTTTAACTCACTTTAATTGAAGTAAATTATTACAACTCAAATTAAACTCAACCTAGACTCCTAAAATTTAGGAGCCACTCTACATGACTAAAGTTAGGCCCTCAAATTGAATTCACTGATCCAACTAAGTGAAATTAACTTAGTTAACTCGTTCAAATTGTCTTGTGATGTCGACTTATAATTTTCTCCTAATTAATATCAAGGGAAATTTAAATTAGGATTTTCTATTTTCCATTTTCAACACTCCCTCTCAACAAGAAAGGGATTATCAGATTCCCCAATCTTGTCTCTAGGGAACTCGAATTTTCCTCTTGACAATGCCTTTGTAAAAATATCTGTATCTTGTTCCTTTGTAGGAATGTATTCCAACAACATGATTTGCCTCTGCACACAATCGTGTAGATGGTGATACCAGATGTCGATATGCTTGGATCAATGATGAAAAACTAGATTTTCAGAGAGTTTGATAGAACTATGATTGTCACAGGAAATCATGGTGGGATCCATCATTTGACCAAATAACTCAACGAGAATCTTCCTCATCCACATAGCTTCACAAGTTGCTTGACTAACAACCATGTACTCTGCTTTTGCTGAACTAAGTGTAACTGATCTCTACTTACTACTATACCAAGAAACGATTGTTGACCTAATACTGAAGACTCCTCTTGAAGTGCTCTTCCAATCTGATAGACTACACACACAATCTACATCTGTGAAGCCTTGAAGCTTCACTCATTCTACCCGTTTGTACCAAAGACCATACTGAGTAGTGCCTCTGAGGTATCTAAACACATGTTTGGCTACCTTTCAATAAAGTTTGGTTGGCTTAATAATTTCTTGATTAAGCTGGTTAACTGCATAACACATGTCTGGTCGTGTGTTCACCAAATAATAAGTGAACCCACATCCTGCCTATAAATAGTGGCCTCCACCTCCTCACCTTAAATGGCATCCTCTTTCCTCCAACTTACTGCTAGAGGAGTGTCAATGGGTTTGCTACTCTCTGATGAGCCTCATCATTGGGTAACTATATGGACCTTAATACACCTCGTAGCTGATTTAAATAAACTCTTCTCATAATCTCTTACATATTTTGATTATATTTTTCTTAATGAGATGAGTGAAAGTGATATATTATGCCTAGTGGACTAATGTGCATTGATTACGGGTTTTTGAGAGAAAATCATGGAAATTTTGGGTAATTAAGGGCAAAAACTCGAATGAGACAAGGAGGAGAGATTGTAGGAGATAGATCCTCCTCATTTACTCACTCATTCAAATATTCCTCCATCAAATCACACTAGCTCGGAGTTACAAGCAACCAAGTCATGAAGATCAAAAGGTAGTCAAGCCAATGACAGTTAAAGAGCCAGTGCATCTTGAGTTTGGAAGCTGAGACTCCCTAGATTTGATGAAGTTGTTGGAGAATTCAGTTGTATAAATAAGGAGTCCTAGAACCTCACTAGGATTCGAATTTTTGATGAAAAAGCACCAAGCATTTTTCGAGTTCAAGACTTGTGAAAGACATTGTTATGTAATTTTCTGTTTTGATAATGAGAATGAGCATTTCCTTGATCCAACACTAAGTTGACTCATAGGGATGAAGCTCTTGGGTTAGGTCCCAACCCTAGCAATAAAGGCTCCTCTTCTTATATTTGTATGCTTAGTTGATTTCATAGATTAATGATTGAATTGTCTTTAGCATTATTTCATTGCAAGTAGTTGTGGATTTGATTAGTTTTCTTCCATTTCTGCATTGTTGTAGCAGTACCTTAGGAAGGTAAAGGAATATCCAAAAGATGTTAGTGGATGGATCTAGGAATGAATGTCCATTGAATCTGATTGAAATATTCTCGGTCTAAAAACCACTCCATAGACAAGTTCCCTTCTCTACCTGGACTAAAAGCTGTGTATTAGGGAAATGAAGGGGTGACTAAACAACTTTGCTACATAAATCAAAGGAGACCTCATGGACCTCGGCCATACCAACAGGGCATGTAAGGGTCATCCCATGCATATTACAACCATAACCAGAACACATCCATTCCCTCTTGGGGGTTCCCTGCTCATCCCTCCTGGTCTACACCTTCTCCTTGACCTTTTGCACCTTAGTACCATTCCTAGTCAACCAACCAGTCATTTCATCCATATGCTCTACCACAGCCTCAACGGAATGAACCACCCCAGGGGTGGAGGCCCCCGTACAACAATGCTCCAACTTTATTGCCTTCACCACCTACTCAACCACATATTTTACACCCTGCTCCACCTAAACAACCTCAGATGCCTGCCTAGCCAAATCTGAACCTAAACAACCGACAGGCACACCAAGTGTACTGTGGAGAGACATCCTATCCTTCTTCTGCTATGGAGATTCAAGAAATCAACCTCATATCTGGGAGAGTACTCCTGGACAACCAACCTCCACCTTCACCTAGGGTAGTGAGGAGGAAAGAGAGGAAAGCATGCCTAGAGTAAATCCACCACCCTTTCCTGAGATATTAAATCATCTAGTCTAGCCTACCCCAGAAGAGAATGAACTTTTGGGTGAATTGAAAAATCTATGTGTCAAAATTCCACTTCTCCAAGCCATAAATGATGTACTTATGTACAACAAGTTGATTAAAGAGAAGCACTTCAAACATCCACGAAGACAAAAAAGAGACACCCCTACCATTAATTTCATTTGACAGTTGTCTGACTTAATGCTGGGGCAGGTAATTTTCCAAAAGTATTTGGACCTTGGAATCCCTGTAGTAGATGTGCACATTAATGGCACCATTGTCCCACACACTTTGATTGATATTGGGGATGACATTAATATAATGACTAAGAACACCATGCTCAAGCTCAATCTCCAGGGTTCATTAAGAAATACCACAACAGTCTTACAACTTGCAGACCATTCCACAATGACCCCTGTGGGGATTGTTGAGGATGTGATGGTCTCCATTGACTCTAGGGAGTACCCTACAGATTTCGTAGTTCTCTAGCCTAAGGCCAATCTTACTAGTTATCCTCTCATCCTTGGAAGGTCCTGGTTAGCCAGTGCCGATGCCTACATCAGCTGCAGGGCTGGAAATATGACTATCAAAAATAGGCATCTATCCAAGCAGTTAGTCTTGTACCCTCTTGCTCAGCCATATTTAGAACATGACTTACCTTTATGGCTAGAAGAGGAGGAAGAAGATGAATTCTACTCAACCCAACTCTATACCTTAGAAACAACCATGGGAGGAGGACAACTGGATGAAGATGATTTGATTGAACACATACTCCAAAGTCCAACTCCCAGCACCTTGTCCTTAGAGGAAGTAGTAAAGGAAACCCAGAACAACCATCATATTGATCTATGCTTAGCTAATTCAAACCCTACCCATGTCAAAACCATAGAATTTGGCCCTGAGAGAACTTTGAAAATCAACCCATCTCTTTCTGTACACCAAGAAGAAAGTTGTGCAACATGCTAAAGGAACATCTGGATGCCTTTGCTTGGAGTTACAAAGAAATGAAGGGAGTGCACCCCTCGTGTGTACTCACCACATTTATATCAAAGAAGGTTGAAAACCAGTCTGACAACCTGAAATGAGAATGAATCCACCTCTTAAGGATATAGTCAAAGAAGAACTGCAAAAGCTGCTAGATGCAGGATTCATTTACCCTATCTCAGACAGTGAGTGGGTCTCTCCTTTGGTGTTGGTTCCAAAGAAAAATGGGAAGTGGAGGATTTGTGTCGATTATAGAGAGTTAAAGAAAGCAACAAAGAAGGACCATTTCCCTCTACCTTTCATTGACCAAGTTCTAGATGGCCTGGTAGGGAAAAAGTTTTTCTCTTTCCTAGATGGGTTCAGCGGGTACAATCAAATCCAGATCAGCCTAGAAGACCAGGATAAAACCACATTCACTTGTCCTTGGGGTACTTTCACCTATAGGGTCCTTCCTTTTGGCCTATGCAATTCCCCTGCCACTTTCCAGAGAGAAGTCTTGAGTATCTTTGTCGAGCTAGTCCATGATGCAGTAGAAATTTATATGGATGATTTTACACCCTATGGGTGTGATTTCTAGGAGGCTCTATCCAACTTAGGTAAGGTTCTGAACAGGTGCATTGAAATGAACCTATCCCATAGTCCCTAAAAAATGTGAGTTCTTGATGACTGCAGGGATTGTTCTAGGTCATTCAATATCCTAGAAAGGACTACAGGTGGACCCAAATAAGATAGCCATCATATAAAGGGTCCTGCATTTGCAAAAACAAAGAGATGTCAGGCATTTTCTAGGTTTAGCTAGATACTATTGGATATTTATAAAAGACTTCAACAAGTTAGCTTCTCCTTTATTTGGGTTATTGGCCAAAGACTCTGAATTTTTATGGTCAAAAAGCTGTCAAGAGGCCCTGGACACCCTGAAGGACAAGTTGACCACTGCACCTATTCTTCGAGGCCCAAATTGGGCCCTTCCTTTCCATATACATGCTGATGCCTCTCACAAATCCATAGGAGCAACTCTAGGCCAGATAGATGACAAGTTACCTTATGCCATTTACTTCATCAATAAGAATCTGTCAAAGGCCGAACTGAACTACACAGTAACTGAAAAGGAGCTCCTAGCTGTTGTGCATTCATTGAACAAATTTAGGCATTACATTATAGGTTACCAAACATTTGTACATACTGACCATGCTATAATTAAATACTTAATGAATAAACCTGATGTGAATGCTCAGATTATTAGATGGTTACTTTTATTACAACAGTTTGATCTAACTATTATTGATAAGCCTGGCAAGGAGAATGTTGTTGCATATTTTTTATCCAGATTAACTTTTCCTATAGGAGAAGAAGGAATGGTTGATGATCAGTTACCGGATGAACACTTATTCACCATTTTAGTTCTCTCTCCATACTTTGCTGACATAGAAAACTACTTGGTGTCTACATAGTTCCCATCGAATTTGTTCTCCAAAGAGAAAAGCAAGATTATGAGGAAGAGCGCCCTATTCACTTGGATTAGGCGAACCTCTTCAAACTAGGCCTGGATCAAATTCTGAGAAGATGTGTCAGGGAGGAGGAAGTTGTTGACATCCTTCTGACCTGTCATGATGAGCCTTGTGGAGGTCACTTTGCAGCCAAGAGGACAACATTCAAGGTGATACAAGCTATTTATTATTGGCCCACTCTTCACCATGATGTGAGGAGGTATACTAGTCAGTGTGATAGGTGCTAAAGGATGGGAAAATCTACTCGAAGGGATGAAATTCCTCTACAACCTCAAGTGAATTTTGAGCCATTTGAAAAGTGGGGCATGGATTTCATTGGAACCATTGACCCTCCATCTAGGAAAAAACAATATATCATTGTGTGCACTGACTATTTAACCAGGTGGGCCAAAACTAAGGCTATCAAAGTAACAACATAAGAGAATGTGGCTAAGTTCTTAAGAGAAAATATATTGTATGAGTTTGGGTACCCTAGAGAACTGGTCACTGATCAAGGAAGCCCTGAGCTTACATCTCACATGATTTAAAATTTGTTAAGCCAGCACAAGATCGAGCATAGAACATCCACTCCTTACCAACCACAAGATAATGGGCAAGTGGAGGTGACTAACATAGCGCTGGAGGGCATTCTGACCAAAGTGATTAGTAGTAGCAAAAAAGATTGGGCAGATAAATTAGTTGAGGCCACTTGGGTGTACAATACCACCTAGAAGACTACCACTGGATTCAATCCCTATGAGTTGGTCTATGGGAAGAAGGCCCTGCTGCCCATTGAATTTGAGTACAACACATTAAGAATGGCAACACAACTAGATCTATATCTCACTAGTGCACAACAAGAGATATTGCTCCAGCTGAATGGGTTAGATGAGTTGAGAATGCAGGCTCTCCTGCACACAAAGGTGACTCAAGTTCAAAGGAAGATTTAGCATGACAAGGACATAAAGGACAAACAATTTGAAGAAGGTGATTGGGCTTTGTTGTATGATTCCAAATACAAATATTTTAAAGGCAAGTTAAGGACTAAATGGTTAGGGCCTTATGTCATAGAGAAATGTCATGATAATGGTTCAGTGTAGATAAGAACCATTGATGCAGAGGATATTCCTTGTCAATGGGCACAGATTGAAGGTCTATAAGAAGCCCTTATCAAAGTAAGAATTCATTAGTGGCATCAACAAGACAATGATTGTGGTGGAGCAAGTCTCAACTTCTACATAATCAAGTCACTGAAAAAAGAGAAAAAAGAGAAAAAAAGAAAAAATGTGAAAAAAGAGAAAAAATAAAGAGACTCAGGTGAAAACCTCCATGAGGCACCTGAGTCCCACTGTTAGGTTGAAAACCTCTTGAGGCGGCACAATGGTGTCAAAACCAAAAAAAGAGATAAAAATATCTTTGGGTGAAAACGTCTTTTGAAGCACCCAGGGAAAACAACTAGGATGAAAACCTCTTGGAGGAAGATTGGTTGTTTAAAATAAAAACAAAAAAAAGAGACGAAAGAAAACTTTGAAAATGTTGTTTGTAGGTCAGTAGGAGGAGGATCAGAGCAATAAGAGAGGATCAAAAGGACCTATACAGTTCATGTTTTCATTCCTCCATTCCATATCCTTCATCATCCCATCATTCCCTCCATTTATGGACTCATCTAGCTCAGTTTGCAAGGGTTCTGTGTTTTCTACAGGATTCCCTGTAAACCTATAGGATTCCCTAAAAAACTACAAGATGATCCTGTAGGAATTACTGTGGCTTGGGAATCCCACAAAAGGTGACCCTAGAGCAAGGGGATGACCTGCTGGTGTAAAAAAAAAAAAAAAAAATTACTTCACCACCTCATGACCATGTGTCTCTCCACCATGATTACCCCTGCATTCATCCAATAAGTCAGTTTCAAAAAACAAAAAATTACAGTTTTCAGAAAAAGAAAAAAAAAGAGGGTTAAGAAAGAGAACAAGGGGACAACACCTGAAGGCTATACCTCTCATTCACCAATCCATAGACCCCTTCTCTACCCATGAAAACCATCCTCATGCTTCAGAAGTGAAGGAATGAATAAAATTTGGGGGGAGAGGCAGCTACAGGACATCTTGTAGGAAATCCTGTAGTAGCCTATCCCACAAAACAAAAAATCATAGGTTGCAGTCAGCTTCAGCATGGAGATCCAAATGTCAAAGAATCTCCTCCAAAGCTTAGCAGCAACAATAGGATCATCAACATCACCATCCAGTACCTGCACATCAAAGAAAAACATCAAAGGAGGACATTAAAAAGAAGAGAAAAACACATGCAACAAATACACAGCAAGGACTTCACTCTCCAACAAGCAACATCAAGGCATCTTACCACAGGTATGTTATCTCACTTAAGCTCTCTCGTTAGCATAATATGATCAAACATGTAGATTTGTGAAAGAGTTGGTTTTATAAGCAAAGGTGGCCAGTTAACTTGGCCACCTTCGGTCAGTCAACGAGGAGAATACAGTTAGTTCATTACACACGTGGCAACAGTCAAATCAGGAGAAAGAAGAGATGAGGTCGAAAGTGGTTAAGTTACGGATGCCCGAAGTGGGAGTTGATTATGAGGTAAGGAGAATGATGATGTGGTAGTGGGACCAATGGTCCAAAAATGGGTACTTATCACCCATATGAGGAAATAAAACACTAATTCCCATGCATAGGAGGCATTTGCAATCTTGAGGCCACATCGAAGCAGGATTGCTCTCAGTCTATAGGAAAGACAGTGAGTAGTTTTTTTTTTCAGCGCAGGAGCACCTACAGGATCCTATAGGAAAACCTATAGGATCCTATAGGAGATCCTATAGGATACAGAATAGTCATCTACAATATTGGCAGTGAGCATTTTAGAAGGGAAAAACCAAAGATTGGCTTCATCAAGTAGTGACAAGGAGGTAGGAGTTGTACCTTCCTACATTTTCCAAGTAAAACAAATATAGAAAAACCTTCTATTTTGTAAAAGAGATTGCAGTCTAGGGGAATTGTACACAAAATTGTCATTTAAAAATTCCTCACCCATTAGAAGTTGGAATTAGACTTCTACAAGCCTCCACATTCATTAAAGAAAAATGATAGGGGGATTTAACTAGAGGTAACCTACCAACACAATGAGAATTCATCAGCTGTTGGAAATAATACTGAGAGGGGGGGTGAATCAGTATTTACAAATCAATATTTTTTCATTTCCATAATCAGATTTATATATGCTACTTCAGTGAAGGGAACCCGCGTGTGCACACCACTGTTCTTAAGGCAACCAACGTATATCCATTGAACTTATGATTCAGTTAATTCATCATATTTTGATCTTTAATCAATGCATCAATACTTTCTTAAACATTAAACAGTAACCATGTGCAGTAATAACATAATAAACCATCACACATAAGCAACACACATGAACACCAAGATTTAAGGTGGAAACCCAATGTGGGTGAAAACCACTTGCTGCTGTTGTCTCTGTCTTGTTTTAATAATAAGAAAATATATTTATAATCTTGTACTGCTGAAGACTCATACCAGTACGCAGGCACCCACCTCCAGAAGGCTACAACCTTCTCTCGTTTTCTAGCTACTACTGGAAGGGAGCTACAACCCCCTAGCTCTTGTACTAGCCGATCCATTTACTAGTACATAGGCGCCAGTCTACAGAAGGCTCCAACTTTCACTCATTTTGCAGCTGCTACTGGGAGGAAGCTCCAACCCCCTGGCTCTTGTATTGGCTGATATGTTTACCAGTACGTAGGCACAAGCCTACAAAATGCTACAACCTTCTCTCTTCCTCCAGGGACCATGTTTCATAAATTTTCAGACTAGATACTCCTGGAACACAACACCACAATCTGAAGGCCATGTTTCATCAAATTTTCATACTAGACCCATCAACAAAATTGAAGCTCAAAATCAATCACAATTGCAGTAAAACCATCAAATACGTATGCATAAACCAATCACTGAAACCCAATCAATCTCTAATATAACTGAAACAATCAATCACTGAAACCTCTGAATCTCTGACACAATTGAATCAAACAATCACTGAACCTATGACACAACTGAAT
The DNA here is from genome assembly GCA_031772625.1 of Pinus tabuliformis. Taxonomy (NCBI): domain Eukaryota; kingdom Viridiplantae; phylum Streptophyta; class Pinopsida; order Pinales; family Pinaceae; genus Pinus; species Pinus tabuliformis. Next base: position 181,146,445 of record CM062805.1, on the reverse strand, counting down.
CAACCATTCATTCAAACTTAGTCAAATTCAACCATTCAACTGGAACGGATAGATCACTATAACTAGTACACAGATCTGAACCTAGAACACTACATCAACAACCAGAACTAACTGTAACCTCAAAAATCATGTGTCAGAATGTATACACTCCTTTAATGGAGCAAAATTACGTGTATACACTACTTCCTTTTGCCCAACCTACATATACCTCTAAAGATACTGAATCATAAAACCTCTGAACTACAAACTGTAGCAATCAATGACATTTTGAAGATCTACTGTCATATTGCGAGTTCTAAACAGATAGCAAGAAGGATCACCCTTCTTTCTCAATCAATTAATCAATGAGACACAAACTCTTTATGCATTCAGTTTACTTTTAGATCTAAGAAGACTTCATTGATAGACAACAATAAAATAACAACATTGATTTGATAGACCAGCGATCCTTGAACATCAAGCTTTTATTTTTCATACGCAACTTGGAAGAGCTGAACTAGCATGTATACGCACCTTCGCCAAAGCAAACCAACGTATAGATATGCAAATACTTACTTATAACTTCGATGCAATTCTCGACAACCCATCATCATTGAAGCAAATCACAATCAATCAATCTGAACATTTAGAAGACTGTCACCAGAACACAATCACCAGAACACAGAGCAGAACCCAGAACCAACTGCAACTTCACATATCATATTTCATAATGTATATGCTACTTTGATGTATCAAACCAGTGTGTATACGTGTTTTTATCAAAGCCAATCAGTGTACAGATCTGCAAATAATAACTCATAACTTTGTAGCTATTCGAGACTTTAGTCATACCCAGATCATAACATTTACTGAATAAAACATGCATTAGTATTAAGATCTAGACTATCCATGATCAAATCACATAATGATAATTCATTTTAGGTCTTATGATCCTGATCCGTCATCCATCATCAACCACATGGGTGCATCCTTAAAGCATCAGAAACCCATAACCTACATATTTGATCTAACAATTCATAAGATGTTCAATACTTGCACCCTTAGCCCTTTGACCTTCTCCTCCTTATATACTTAGATCCTTTATCAATACCTCGGATCAAAACCACATAGGACCAATATATTGGACCAAATACCTAGGGTCAATACCTCAAACAAAATACCTTGGACCAAATACCTCGGACCTAAACCTTGGTTTTCCAACATGTACATGATTTTCCTCTTGTGGGAGTGTGTGTATACATATACTCTCTTTTTGTTATGTGGACCAACGTGTATACACTATTTTTACTAAATGGACCTGCGTATACTTCTTAAACTGTTTTACATCAACCTTTTCCTTTACCTTCTTTATTCTGATCAGTAGACCTTAGTTCCATCTTCCTGTTCTTCTGTACCAGTGCCCTGTTACCTCTGAATAGACTTGTTACACTGTAATTTTCCATATTACTTCTGAAATGATTCCTTTGAACTGCCCTGCATTTTGTCACATCTGTAAACACAACTGCCATGCATTCTGTCACATCTGATATCTCTCCTGTAGATTCATCTAGTTACGTATATTCATCTAGTTACCATATACAAGTGAGTTGTTCTGCTACAAGTGGGTTGCCATCAAGTACAACACATGCATCATAATGCCAACAATATTCCCCTTTGGACTTGATGGCAACCATGTTGGTGTTGATTACTGCAAGTTGTAGAAACTATTAGAGATAACAAGCAACACCAAAATACTCTCCCCCTTTGACATCAAGGGCAAAGGGCGGGCCAAGTTATTCTCCCCATTTGATATCAAGGGTAAAGAGCTGACCAAAATGAAGACTTTCATATCTGAATAGCTGAATATGAACATTAATCACACTCCCCTTAGGTACATGCTGAATTTTCTGATTAAACTCCCCCTTTGTACATGCTGAGATGCACTATACCATCCATGCTCCCCTTGAGCACATTCAAAGTCTACAAAATTATTTTCCAAAAGAATAAAATGACTTTATAACTCAACTATGTGAGTATGACCTTCCTATCACGAATGACTCATACATACATCAATCTCCCAACCAAGGGGGGATATTGTTATAACACCATTTACCACTCTTGGTATTTTTGATTCTTTGTTTATGTCCTAAGGCAACCCCTCCTTCCAGACTTGGTCCAAATATATAAAAAATAGTGTTTTATTCTCTATATGCTACTTTTCCCTGAGCTAAAAGTGTGTACACGTGGGTCAGTCAATACCCAACCCGCGTATATGTATTAAAACACTTAAAAAAATTAAATTTCTTAATTATGAGCAGAGTTCACGGGTTTTACCTGTTGATTACCTCCTATTACTCGTGGCCCAACTATTTCCCAACTAAAAAACTAATGGGGAGAGGTATAAATACACCTCTATGGGAAGGTTTTAAGGAGGAGAAGAGATAGAATTATTATACTGAGATTATCCCTGACTGAGTCTGATGAATCCCTGTGCCTCATGCACTTCCCCAAGCTTCAGGAAATCCTTGTTTCCTTGATTATAGATATCCTTCCTTTTGGTTGAGATATCATGGTGTTGGTGATGGAAGAAGATTGTTGAAGGCTGGGATAGGAAGAATCCGGAGGACAGTTCCACTTGGAGCCAAAAGAAGAAGACTCAGGTGAATTCCCTCCATGTTATTTATAGCTTATTGCAATAAAAGAAATGTTGTCTTATTTCCAAAATTAACTATGCTTATGCATCAAATTATGTTTTAATTCATATATGAATGTCGTTTTGATGTATGATCAATCATTTGTTTATACGATATAAAGTCAATTTCGTGAATATTCTTTACTTCTATATTGCTATGTATGTTCGAATTGAATGATTTTCAGGTTTGAAGAACATCGGGAGTTGCAAAGGGTCTGAACCCTGCGGGACCTACTCGAACGAGGGAAATTCGAGTACGATCACTCTTACGTAGTTTGATAATATAAACATTTTTCCTGACCTGTATGAGTATTTCTTGTTGTAGTTTGCTTATGCTCTATTGGGGTTCTAACCCAAAGCCCTAGGGTGCTTCCACCCGAAATAGAATTGGCGACTTCGTTGGGGATAACAATATTTTTATTCTTGGTTTGGGTTGTTCATTATCAATCAGGGCTTAGTTTTTGGTTTTCTTGCTGTTACAGTCTTATTTGGTCTACTAGAGTCCTAGGCCTTAAGTCTGATCTTTTGGTTCAGACTTTGTTTTTTATTTTTTCTTGCAAAGCTTTGTATACGCTCTTTAATTTGTTTATAGTAGCATATACATGCTTGTTTTTGTAAAGTGAACTTGCATATACGCAAGTTTCCTGTGTCAAAAGCGTGTGTGCATGCTTCTATTTTTGAACACAGCCGCGCATGAAAATTTTTTCATTGTTTTTTTCAAATCTTTCAGGCTAGATAGATTTGTTGCTTGGTCTTTTTAGTCTCTGTGTGGTCAATTGCTGTCTAAAGAATTTAATTATTCTACAAGCTTATTGTTTCAAAGTCTCTTCCTCATTGAAAAGATTTGTCCTAGGTTTGCTTCTTTAGCAAGTCTGTAATTTGTATTTTGGCACACAAGACTTCGTCCTGAAGTTCTTGATTGTTCTGGTCCTCCAGATCACGAAATTATTTTTAGTTTCAGTGTCAAGCCCAAATTTTGAATCTACTTGCTTTGCTATCCTTTGTTTTGTGGCCTCCTATCTTTTCTTGCTTTTTGAAAGGCTTTTTGACGAATTTGGAAGTACTTTTTTCCTAGTTTCTTGATCAGTTTTTTGAACTCTTTGCTACTATTTGGGTCGTTTTGTACAAGTTGAAGTCTTTTTTCTCAAGTTTTCGTTCATTTTCGAGTTTGTAACTTGCAAAGACTCCTTGTGCTCTTTTTTCAATCTTTTGAGTTTTAGTAGCATTTCGGTGATTTCAAAAAGTTGTTTTGGTTGCTTCTTTAAAAAAGAAAAAATTCTCAAAAAACTTTGTTTTTGTTTTTCTTTTGCCAAGTTTGGGTTTTGGTTTCTTTTTGTTTTTGAAAGCGAATTGTGATCTTTTACAATTTTCCCTTCTTGTTTGAAGATGATTTTGTGTTCAAAATTTGTGTCCTCTTCAGTACTTAAGTTAGCTCATTGTTAGTCATAAACAATTTCTTTTGCTTTTTGAGTGTTATTTAGGATCTTGCATCTCCATTATATCTTGCATTAGGGTAGTTTTCATTGTTAAAGCATTCATAGTCTTTTATTTTTTGGGTGTGTGAAGTGTGTTTCAAGAAAAGAAAAAGAAAAAGTACATTGATTTGTAGAAGTTTCATAGAACCCATATAGAGATCTCTTTTCATCGAAGAAAAAATTATTGCATTCATATAGTTAGTTTTTCATTGATTTCTATTGTGTCATACAAACATCATTGGTTTCACTCCCATCTTTACCTTTGACTTAAATAAAAACCATTAAAATTAAGTGATTAATTAAAATAAACTAGAACTTTTATGTTGTCATCATAATACACCAACAAGTTTAGGTTTATTAGTGCCATGGATTAGATGAGAGGAGAGTTAACTCTCCAAGGCTGCTTAAAATTACAAAACATATAAGTTTGATTAATGAGTGAAATCCAATAGCATTAGGGAGACCAGGAAAGCTTCGCAACTGGGAGTAGGGCATGAGGGAGAGAGAAGATAAGGATGAGAGATACCCCCTCTCTGACTTTTCGGATCCTACCTCACGACTGTTCTGCCTGGCTTCTGATACGAGTTGGTGACCATAGTTTCCTATCCTAGGGATCACACAGGTGGTTGCGGAGGGGAATCCCGTGGCACTTGAGTTTGTCGTTGTATCACGTTTAGCAGTAATTCGGGAGGGTACCCTTGCAAAGCTTGGGTGCTTGCATTGGAAAATGCTATTGTCTGGAGGTCAATGTAACTGCCTCTGATACCTTCACTAGTAGACCTGGGGCATAATTACCCCAGTGTATTTTCGGAAGGCCCTTGTTATTAAATTTCTTGTATTTTGGTGTCTAGTCCTAATCACTCGGAGTGGACTTTTTAGTGAGTGTTCTTTGCTCCTAGTCGGCCTAGCTTTATATTTTCTTGAGTCTTTAAGTAGATCATTTAAATAATTCAAAGTGGCTGATTGACCATCTCAATAGTCTAGGAGACTTTGTGGCTATCACCTATGAGTCCCGAGCCTTCTTCTAGAAGGCGTAGGAGTGATTCTGCTAGTGGTTTTCAACTAGTGGTAGCAGGCGCATCAAAGATTGATCCTCTGCTTGGGGTCATTAATTCACAAGATAGACCTGGCACCAGTAGAGACTTAGAGAGGAACACACCAGTTCTTTCTCGAGTACTTTTTTAGTTGGAAGATAATATCGAAGTTGAAGAGCTTTCAGAGTTGGTAGCAGCTCTGAATTCTCCTCTTCCTCCTGATCATCCAGACGTTCTATTGTACATCAGAACCCCGACTCATAGGCCTTCAAGCCTAGGTTTACATCCATCTATTCCTTCGATGACCACTGCTGGAAGCATGGCATCTATGACAAGTGTTGCGAGCATGCAAACTCCCATATTTGTACAAGGAGGAGGAACTATTTCCATCCCTTATATTACTCCCAACACGAATTTATTTGGGTCTACTTCCATTCCATCAACGAGTGGAAGTTCTCAGGCTACTGCATCCGGTTTTGGATTTATCCCTTATGGAATGTCATCTCACGGGATTCCTTCAGTTCCTTTGAACATACCATCGACTGCCTCTACATCCATGATGAGTGGATCAACTTCTTTTTAGGGTTTCCCATTTGGAAGTGGTCATATGACACACTCCAATCCAATAGTAGGTTCAATGCCTTTTTCTTTTACAAGTCAAGATTATAACCCATTCCAGAATTGGAAAAACCCTACTGTTAGTGGGATAGGAGCTGAGAATCAATTTTTCGACCAGTAAGAGAAGGTGTTGTATTCTTCAGTTAATTCGTTTTAGAAATTTCCACCCTTTTCTAATGCATGGAATCCTTATCAGGGGCTATTAGCTCCTTTCAACACTTTGTTAGGGGATAACTTCATTGGTTACAGAGGATTTTAGGTAGGAGTTGATCAAACTCCAAATTTTACTGGACCACAAGAGAACCTTTTGGTTCGGTAGGGTCTACGAGTTACTTCGGGCAACTTGGTGTTTTTAAAAATCTAGGTCATTCTTTTCAGACCTTTGGGAACCCCACCCACACTAGATGGAATTCCCAAGGTCTGCCACAACTCCCTTTTCTGGCCACGCTAAACTTGCCAAACTTGACTAAATTGACAAATGATCCGATTTGGTACAATCTGGCCTGGCCTCCGATCCCAACTAAACTTCCCTCGAATATCCCGAAATTCAAAGGGAAGAGTGGTGAAGATCCGGGAGACCACGTAACCACATTTCACTTATGGTGCTCATCCAACTCCCTGATAGATGATTCGATCAGGTTGAGGTTATTTCAGCGCACCTTAACCGGGAATGCAACCAAATGGTATATAGAGTTTCCAAGGGGCACCTTTACTTCTTTTTGTGATTTGGCTATTGTCTTTTTCAACCATTTTCAGTTTCTTGTCGGATATGAAGCCGGAACTGAACTTTTGGCTAACTTTCAGCAAGACACCACAACTCACATTTCGGATCACATCCAGGAATGGAGGAGGAAAAGGCTTATCAAAGCTGAAATCCCACCCAAGTTACTTCTCAAATGGTTTCTCAAATCATTACAACCTGGGATCTCAAAGGATGTGTCTCTTCCCAGTATTTATTAGGAAGAGTAGGCCATATTCCGAGCCCAACAATTGGAACTGATATATTCTCAGTCTGGGATTCTTTAGAAAATTCTACCTGATACTCCTAGATCTAAGGTCGATTTAGCCAAAATGAAACTAGGTACCCATGTCGATGGTATAGTTGGATTGATTAATATTAACGTGGTGAACTTAATGAATCAATTACAATGGTTGTCTCTACAAACTGCTTCTTCTAACTAGGCAACACCGTCTGTATCTACACCTTCCCAACCTACCTTTATAAACGCGTCTAGACCTCTAACCCCAAAGGAGATCAATAATCAGATGGGAAGAGGAAGGGATGAGGTAAGAAGAAGAACCAAGAATGGAACGGCAATGCAAACAAACCTGGCAATGGTGTCGCAGAGGGTAGGAAAGATTCCAACAAAAAGGTAAAATTTCCATGCAATTTATGCAATGGAGATCATTTGACTCACCTCTGCCCTAAGATGCAAGATGCTCAACACTTATTAGTGCATCAAGGGTCCTCTAGCTCCCAAGCTGTTTTGACTAACCCTTTTCCCCAAGGGCAACAGTTACTTGCTGGCACAAATTCTAATGCTGGTACCTCCTCCGGGGGCAACCAAGAAGGGAAAAATTTGTCAAATGTTTATATGATGAGCTCTCATATCGACATCGCTACGCGAGCACGTGATTATGGTGAATCAAAAACATCTAAGGCTAAATCTGTTCCCGAAGCCACAAAACCACTTCATATTAAGCGACCCTCTGTTGAGTCTATACCTCAGATACCGAAAGGATCCACAAAGTGCTTGACTATTAACCCTAATGCTAGGGTAGCCCAGAACTACTCCATTGTAGAAGATCTGGCTCAAATTCCTTGTGCTATGTCTGCATTGGAGGTACTCCAATTGTGCCTTGCTCAAAGAAGTGCTTTTCTTTCGACAATTAGCGCATTAGATCCCAAGAATTCTTTAGTGCTCACTTTTGATATGTTGAATGTCAAAAAGGGACTTCTTCACCATATGGCCTTCCAGATAGAGTCCACATACCGAAAGACCAATATTTTTTGGACTATTATAGATGAGGGAGCTTTCAAATGTGTGATGTCTATGTCATGTTGGAAGGCCATTGGATTACCTTCAGTTGTTTCTTCACCAACTCTTTTGACGGCATTTGATGGAAATTCTCATATGCCGCACGAGATTACCCCGACCTTTCCTATATGTGTTGGGGGAAGGTAGTGAATATTGAGGTAGAAATCGTCGATGCGAACCTAGATTATAACCTCCTCTTAGTCAGGAATTGGATTTACGATATGGATGCCATAGTTTCACCATTATTCTGCATCCTCTATTTTCCTCATGAGGGGAGGATTCTTAGAGTTGATCAGTTAGATTATTCTCTAGGTGACTCCAATGCAACTTCGGATTCTACTGTTCCATTGGTGGACAATCCCCGTCAACCTATTGAGAATTTAGGAGTTGGGATGTACTCTTTGTTAATGGGTATATTTGACCTCCCTCCTCCTATAGCTAGAATTAATGTGATTTCATCCTCTAGGGGACCTTCTCAAAAAGAGTTCTTTCGAACTCATTATTTTTCGGACACTTGGCCCTTACCTTCATCTACTACCATATTAGATGGAGGGCAGGTAGGTGGAATGGCATTTTCCATGTCTGCAGGGGAACTCACTTATCAATCTATCATTAACTCTGCTGACAACCATCCCACTACTTTTTCACAAGAGGAGTTAGATGGCGATGTGGCTTCGGATTGGACCCTCGATTCTACTTCAGCTCTGGATTGCTTGGATATAGTCTTACCAACTGAAGAAGCAATTTTGGAAGAAATGGTGGGTGTCGATTGACCATGGGAGGATTTACATCATCGTTCATATTTTCTCCCTCCATTGCGTGAAGTTGAATCTACTTTGTCCAATCTGTCTACTAGTGATGTTTGTCTCAAACCCTTTAGCTCCAGCACAATTTTCTGCCGAAGGTAACATGTCGGTTATCTCATGAACTGTACCTATCAACATCTCTAGGAATCCTAACGTAATAGAAAATGTCTTCATCGGAGTTGATTGTTCCCCTGAAGAAACTCAAATTTACACCGATCTCTTTAAAGAATTTTGAGACGCGTTCGCTTGGTCAGGAAATGCCTGGAATTGATCCATCTAGAGTCCAACATGAGATCAAGACATACAAAAACGCCAAACCGATTTGTCAAAAACTTTGACTGGTCGATCCTCAGAAGGTGGTAGCTATTAAAGCTGAAGTTGAAAAGTTGCTTAAGGTGGGTTTCATATACCCCATTCCTCTAACTGAGTGGGTTTCGAACCCAGTCCCAGTAGATAAAAAGCAAGGACTGATCCAAGTATGTATCAACTTTAGGGATTTAAATAAAGCTTGTCCAAAATACAATTACCCCACACATTTTATTGATAAAATTGTTGATTAATGTGCGGGTAATGAAATTTTTTCGTTCATGGATAGATTTTCTGGTTACAATCAAATTACTATCTATCCAGAGGATCAACACAAGACAACCTTTATTTGTCCTTGGGGCACGTTTTCATACAAGAAGATGCCTTTTGGCCTTAAAAATGCTGGAGCTACTTTTCAGTGGGCCATGTCTTATGCTTTCCACGACATCAAACATGTTATTGAAGCATACTTGGATGACTTAGCTGCTCGTTCTCACAAGAGAATTGATCATCCCAGCCACCTTCGGTTAGTCTTTGAGAGATGTCGTTTTTATAAAATCTGGTTGAATCCAAATAAGTGTGTTTTTGTAGTCACATCTGGTCAGCTGTTAGGATTCATCGTATCGACTGAAGGGATTCGAGTTGATCCTTTCAAGGTTGAGGCAATAATTCAATTGCCTCCCCCATCTTCCATTCGTCAACTTCAAAGTCTCCAAGGAAAGGAAAATTTCTTGAGGATATTTATAGCAAATTACGCCGAGATTACCAAAGGATTTATGCATTTGCTTAAGAAAGGAGTTCCATTTTTATGGGATGATTTCACGCAACGATATTTTGATGCTTTGAAAAAAGCATTAACCTCTGCTCCATTATTGAGTCCACCAGATTATGGCAAAGATTTCCTTTTGTATCTCACTACGACAAAATCAACCATCAGTATGGTTCTGGTTCAGGAGGATGGTGCTCTCAGTGAGCATGTAATCTACTACTTGAGTCGAGGCTTAGTAGGACCTGAGCTATGCTATTCTCCCATCAAAAAATTGGCCTTGGCAGCTGTCCATGACGTCTAATGGCTTCGTTATTACATTATGCTTCACAAAACATTTGTCTTAGCGGTTGTTAATCCTTTTCAGTTTGTCCTCAGTAGGTGAGTGATTGGGGGCAAGTATAATCGATGGATTGTTATTTTGCAAGAGTTCAATCTCGAATTCTTGTCAGCTAAATCTAAGAAGTCATTAGTTTTTGCGGAATTGATTTCGGAGTTGCCTTGTGAGGAAGCTATTATTTATGAGGAATATTTTCCCGAAGAACATTTATTCCTCATTTCCTCATAAGATCCCTGGTACTGAGATATCATTATATATCTCCAGACTTCAAAGTTTCCACCTGCTTTCTCGAAAGATGAGCATCGAAAGTTACCTCACCTTGCCAAAAACTATGTTATTATCGATGATACATTATATCGCAAAGGGGTTGACTCAATCCTTAGGCGTTGCTTAACTTTGGAAGAAGCTGAGTCTATACTTAATGATTGCCACAGTGGAGCTTGTGGAGGTCATCTATCAGGGCTTGCAACGGCCCAGAAAATTTTGCGAGTAAGCTACTTTTGGCCTTCAATTTTCAAAGACTTTATTGAAGCGGTCAAACGTTTCCATCCTTGTCAAGTTTATACTCGGAAAATGCGCACACATCCAACTCCACTTTTTCCTGTTATCACTGTTGTTCCATTTACAAAGTGGGGCATTGATTTTACTACTTGTAATCCGCCTTCGGTAGGGAATCACAAGTACATTATTGTGGCCATAGACTACTTTCCGAAGTGGGCTGAGGCCATGCCTACTTTCAAAAATGATAGTGAGACATCAGCCTTGTTTGTCTTCAACCAGGTTATTTCACGATTTGGTATCCCAAGAGAGATTCTCATTGACCATGACAGTCACTTCCAAAATCAACTGATGACCGAATTGGCTCTCAAGTTGGGCTTCCGGTAGGAGCATTCATCTCCATACTATCCTCAGGCCAATGGGCAGGTTGAAGACGTGGATAGGTCCCTTAAGAGTATCCTGCAAAGGACAATTGATAAAACTCGATCCAATTGGCACATCATGTTGTACCCGGCGCTCTGGGCATATCGAACCTCAGTTAAGATTGCCATCGGTTTTACTCCTTTTCAACTAGTTTACAGGTTGGAATCTATTTTCCCTATCGAATGTGAAATTCCGTCCCTTAAGCTAGTTGTAGAACTTCTTCCGGAGACATCTAGTCTCGAAGAACGCCTCATTCATTTGGAACATCTTGATGAGTAGCATCGAGATGCAGCCATAATAAATGAAGCCCATAAGAAGAGGATTAAAACTCAACATGATAAAGTTGTCTGTCCTTGGGTTTTTCTGAAGGCGACCTTCTCTTAGTCTATGACCAAGACAAAGACGCCCTGGGAGAAGGCAAGTTAAAATCTATGTGGTATGGTCCCTTTATAGTCAAGCGTGTTTTGGAAAAAGGGGCTTATGAATTAATCAATTTTGAAGGGAACAAGCTAGTGGAGCCAAAAAATGGGGTCTACCTTAAGAAGTGTTTTTCTTAGGCTTCGACCGAGCAATTTCTTGTTCGGATTCGCCGATGGTGCAAGTCGGCACACTTGGAAAAGAAAAAGACAAAAAAATTATATATTCCAAAAAGAGCAGGAATGAGACGACATTTCCATATTTTGTTGGCAGATAGAGTCAGTCGTGTCGCCCTTGAACAAAGAACTCAAAAGAAAGTCTCTCCTCCATTTGGGTGGGATTTAGTTTGACTTAGGAGCACCTTAACCTTGTTATTGAGTTAGTACTCCTCCAATTGGTTACCTCTTCCAATCATATGGAGAGTTTGCTTATGCCTCTTGCATGACAAACTTATACAGAGTTATCATATGCTGCCATATAGTCATCATTGAGTCGTGCTTTTGTTCAAGGGAAGTAAACCTGAGTCGGCCTCTCTGTGGTGTCTCTTGACCTATTTTTTAGTCAGCCATCCCTGGTTGTCAGTGTCATGTTTGTCATCACATCAGTTATATTGGTCCTTTGCTCATGCTGGTTTGAGAAGGTCTCCATTGACTTCTTGCTAGTGGGTCTTGTCCTTATCGACTATGACATATTGCTCTGAGGGCAGATCTAGAGCCGCACCCTGGCCCTATTTTCATTATTGATAGGTCACCTTGTGCTCAACATCGATCAGTATCATGTGTCTTTGAATGAGTGGTTTCCCTTTTGTTCAACATCAAATTTCATTATCACACATTGGGATTCGTGCAGTGCCTTGGTTTCCATTTGACCCTATTGGTGGATTACTTGCCTCTGTGTCAGCTTTCATTATTCGTTGGTTCAGAGGGTTTCTATCGTGCACTAGCTACATCTTCTATATGCCAGAAACATGCTTCGGTTGGGTTACTACATCTTTTTCATCTGATTCCTTCCGCATTATTGGCCTACGGGTTACACTCACGCTAGATTGATGAAGGATGCCTTAATTCCTTCTATCAGATCTTTTCCTATCGACTACAACTCATTTTATCTGGGAAAAAGATCTAGAGTCCATTTGGTAGTACCTTGGAGTTTATAGTCATTAGTGGTAGATTCCTTCGCTATCGACAGTGGGAAACCATCATTGTCTCATGATTGATAGATTCTTTCAAGTGTTCAACTTCAACTCATTCATTTACACTTATTAGATTGTACTGGGTACCTTGACTCTCATTATCATTATCGGTGAGTAGTCTCGCGTTTGTTAATGGTATACATCAATGATCGGTAATCAAATGATTTCTCACGTGGTCGACTTCAGATCATTTATTCCCATTGTGTATAAATGTACAGTGACGGTCAGTGAAGACCTCGGGTTGCGTCAACATCTTTTGGTTCACTTGTCAGTTGCTCCTATTGCTGCTAGTTGACACCATCCACCTTATATGTTGCAGTTCTTCACAATGAAATCTTATATGTTGGCATCCGAGTTGCGATGTAGTATCATTTTATTCCATCATGTTCATTTGGTACTATTGGGATCAGTTTTTGACATCAGTGATCAACTTCATCCTTCAACATCATTGATTGTCTTCTTATATGTGATATTTAGACATGTACTTTTTCGATCACGATCAGATGATCCATTATGTACTTTCAGTTCCTTTATACTTGTATACATATTGGATCCGCTTGTACTTGATATGCGGACATGCTTTACTTTCTCTGAGCATGGGTATGCTCGCCTTAGATAACAATTTCTTTCTGATCTCTTTTGATGGCTTGGCAGGCTGAATTCTGGTGAAGTCCTTCTCAGTCTCGACATGATTCTTTCCATACACTTAATACATTTCGGCCATCATGTACCCCTTCTAACCTCATATATTAGGGGGCATCTGTTATAGCACCATTTACCACTCTTGGTATTTGTGATGCTTTGTTTATGGCCTAGGGCAACCCCTCCTTCCAGACTTGGTCCAAATATATAAAAAACAGTGTTTTATTCCCTGTATGCTACTTTTCCTTGAGCTAAAAGCATGTACACGCGGGTCAGTCAATACCCAACCCGCGTATATGTATTAAAACACTTAAAAAAATTAAATTTCCTTAATTATGGGTGGAGTTCACGGGTTTTACCTGTTGATTACCTCCTATTTCCCATGGCCCAACTGTTTCCCAACTAAAAAAATAATTGGGAGAGGTATAAATACACCTCTATGGGAAGGCCTTAAGGAGGAGAAGAGATAGAGTTATTATACTGAGATTATCCCTGACTGAGTCTGATGAATCCCTATGCCTCATGCACTTCCCCAAGCTTTAGGAAACCCTTGTTTCCTTAATTATAGATATCCTTCCTTTTGCTTGAGATATCATGGTGTTGGTGATGGAAGAAGATTGTTGAAGGTTGGGATAGGACGAATCTGAAGGACGGTTCCGCTTGGAGCCAGAAGAAGAAGACTCAGGTGAATTCTCTCCATGTTATTTATAGCTTACTGTAATAAAAGAAATGTTGTCTTGTTTCCAAAATTAACTATGTTTATGCAACAAATTATGTTTTAATTCATATATGAATGTTGTTTTGATGCATGATCAATCATTTTTTAATAAGTTATAAAGTCAATTTCATGAATATGCTTTACTTCTATACTGCTACGTATGTTCAAATTGAATGATTTTTACGTTTGAAGAACATCGGGAGTTGCAGAGGCTCTGTACCCTGCAGGACCTACTCGAACGAATGAAATCTAGGTACAGTGACTCTTACGTAGTTTGATAATATAAGAATTTTGCCTGAGCTGTATGAGTATTTCTTGTTGTAGTTTGCTTCTGCTCTGTTGGGGTTCTAACCCAAAGCCCTAGGGTGCTTCCGCTCGAAACAGATATACCAAATTTGACTCATTTACCCAACCAAGTGGGGATATACCAATTGTTTATACATGACTGAAATATAGTAATTATTACATCATCCTTCCCATGCATAGTGGGGGTAAAAATTACATCATATGACCAAGAGGGACTCACTAAAAGACTACGACAGATAGAGACATATTACATCATGGGTCTTTATATGACCTTTACATCGAATGATATTTATAACAGAGACCAAAGATCTAAACAAGACCATGATAGTCATTGTCAACTATCATACACCATGTATGATCTGCACCACAAGCATCTGTCAGCAACATCTAGACCAGCAACCTGTATATGTCCATCATTATTTCCCAAGATATGACCATGTAATTATCATCAACCAGTGAAAAAGTATGCTGCATATAGATATCAACTCATCCTTTTGATCTCATCAAGATCAACTTGCTCTGTTTCCTTAGTAGAAAGAGCCTTATCATAACCTTATATGTCATATCTCGAAGTAGTAACACAAAATCATTCACATCATATCATATGTATGTGAAAACACCATATTCATCATCTATGATCATAACATCATCATCAAGAACTGCATGATCTTTCCACAAGAACCCTCAATATATCAACCATGTAACATCACTTGGAAACATCCCACATTTGATAAGCATCAACCATGATAATCAACATATGTGAGTATCAAGCCTATCATCATAAAGTAAGAAGTCATCATCATTATGTGACTAAGTAAGCCATGTCTCCAAATGGATATGGAACCTATAACAACACCATTCTCTTGGCTAACCAACAATATCTATCAATATGCAACTTAAGTAATCATCCATGTATCCAATCATAATGTGTATCTAGCAATATGTATCTAGAAAACCATGAGCTCATTGTCGTTTGTCAATATTTCTTGATATCATCAACAAAAACAATCCTTAACCATGTGAGAGCCAAGAACTGTAGGAATCCTGCATCATAACTGCACCATATGAACTTTATGCATCTTTGAAGGCATGATGACATCAGCATAAAAGAAATGAGTGACTCATCATCAAATAATGAAGTTGTGTACTCAAGCTTTGTACTTCTCCTTGTCCTGTAAGAAACATATCATATGTACTATATGCATCATCAAAAAGGTTATCCACAATCATCCATAAATCTGATCTGAATAACAACTAGGTGGCTCAAGTAATATAAGTATCATCTGAGATTTCATCATGGGAAACTCATAATCGTAACATAGCATGATGTATCATTTAAACACTTTAGCCACAAAAGCATCATCACCATTGATAAGAATCATTAGGTACCAAATACTTCTAGACATAATGCCAACAATGCATTATTAGAAGCATAACATATTCTCCCCCTGAACCTATGCCACCTGTTCACTGTCAGATCTGATCATTGCATATATCAGTAAGAAATATCAAGGCATCATCATGAATCAGATATACATCAAGTCATCAACAACTTATGAGGATCAAAAGCACTTCTAAATAACATCCACATACTGTAATCATCAATCATCAAAACAAAAAAGATAATTGATAATTGTCTGAACCATATCAAATCATTTTTTTGAGTCTGTCCCACTGCTTCTTCATCAAACCAACATATACGCAACTATGCAGCTTCTAACTTGCGTATATATGCAACTTGTCTTCATGATAACTACGTATGAGAATTAGGACATTGAAATTTCATACTTTCAGTTCCTTCTGAGTTTGTTTTGTCTGTATACTGAGCTATGCCACATCTTTCTGTCTGTGATTCCTTCTTCTTCCATACCTTGGAGTGTGATGATGTTTGTTCCTTTTGGTATGTTGGCCGAAATTTGCTCCTGCATTCTTTTGCTATATTCCCAAACTTGTTACAAGCATAACATCTTATATGTTTCATATTCCTTCTAAAGCAATCAATCGCTTTGTGACCAAACATATTGCAATAAAAACAATATCCCTTAAAGTACCTCGAAGCTAATGATCTTTCTGTGTGATGATTATTAGCTTGAACCATTCTACTTCTACATCTTGCTGCAATATGTCCAAAATTATGACATACAAAACATTCAACATTATTCATCAGAGGAAAGAATTGATTATCACTTCCATAGTTAGGTGTAAATGATTTTCTTTGAAGTCTTTCTTTGCTTGGTTGTTGATGGGGTTGACCTATTATCTCCTTGTTGAGCATTTCATATTTAGAGTTCCCTGCCTCATCTTGTGAACTAGATTCACCTTCAACAGTTTCATGAAAACCAAGACCAGATTTGATGGCAGGAGACTTTTGACTACTAAGAATATCATCCAAAATCTTAGTACTATATTGAAATCATAAAAGTTTATTATTTTCTTCTAATTTACCTTTTAGCATATTTACCTCAACTTGATATTGTTATTCCTTTTCAAGATAGTGCTTTTTCATGATTTCTTAAGCTTTTCTTCCTTCTTCCACTTGTTTCCGTAATTCAAGAACTTCATTTTCTTGTTCTTCAAATGCTTGGAGTGGTTCTTCATTCTGCTTATTTGAATTTTTGAGATCTTCTTTTAGAGAAACGACCATACCTTCAAGACCTTCATAGTAGCTGGTTCTTTTTATAAGTTCCTTGGTTGTTGTGTCCTTTTCATTCACTTCATTTCTCAATGATGTCACTTCATCCCACAACCTTTGAATTTGATCTTCCTTTTCTTTGCACTGCTTCTTTATTTTGTTTCCTTCCTCCAATTGGAATTTTAACCTGGTAACTTCTTCTTTGTAGGCACATTCCCTTTTATCAATTAGATCTTTTTGATCTCTAATTGTGTCTATGAGCCTTTTAAATTCTGCCTCTATTTGATTTCTTTCTCTTTCACCCATAAGAGAAAATTCAGTTGTTTTTCTGTCACTTTCATTATCTTCAAATGAACAAAGAAATGTATCACCATACCTGATAATTCTTTTGCTTGTTCATCTTCATTCTAAGGTGATTTTTAATATGAAGAGTTGCTTCCACATAATCCCCAAGCGTCTCTCCCACTGTCACAGTTCCTTTGAGATGCATTCTTCTTTTGAGGTGCTTTCTTCTTTAGCTTCTTTCCCATTGTTTCTACAGATCGCCTTCAAGCGATCAAGCTTCTGCCAAAGGACCTGCTCTAATACCAATTGTTGGAAATAATACTGAGGGGGGTGAGGGGGGGGGTGAATCAGTATTTACAAATCAATATTTTTTCATTTCCATAATCAGATTTATATATGCTACTTCAGTGAAGGGAACTAGCGTGTGCACACAACTGTTCTTAAGGCAACCAGCATATATCCAGTGAACTTATGATTCAGTTAATTCATCATATGTTGATCTTTAATCAGTGCATCCGTACTTTATTAAACATTAGGCAGTAACCATGTGTAGTAATAATAGAATAAACCATCACACATAAGCAACACACATGAACACCAATATTTAAGGTGGAAACCCAATGTGGGTGAAAACCACCTGTTGTTGTCGTCTCTGTCTTGTTTTAATAATAAGAAAATCTGTTTATAATCTTGTATTGGTGTAGACTCATACCACTACGCAGGCACCCACCTGTAGAAGGCTACAACCTTCTCTCATTTTCCAGCTACTACAAGAAGGGAGCTACAACCCCTTAGCTCTTGTACTAGTTGATCCATTTACTAGTATGTAGGCGCTAGCCTACATAAGGTTCTAACCTTCACTCGTTTTCCAGATTCTATTGGAAGGGAGCTCCAACCCCCTGGCTCTTATACTAGCTGATATGTTTACCAGTACGTAGGCGCCAACCTACAAAAGGCTACGACCTTCTCTCTTCCTCTAGGGACCACGTTTCATAAATTTTCAGATTGGATACTCTTGGAACACAACACCACAATTTGAAGGCCACATTTCATCAAATTTTCATACTGGACCCATCAATAACATTGAAGCTCAAAATCAATCACAACTACAATAAAACCATCAAATACATCTGCATCAACCAATCACTGAAACCCAATTAATCTCTAATATAACTGAAACCCAATCATCAATCTCTGATATAATTGAAACAATCAATCACTGAAACCTCTGAACCTCTGACACAATTGAACCAAACAAGCACTGAACCTCTGACACGACTGAATCTACCATTCATTCAAACTTAATAAAATTCAACCATTCAACTGGAACAGAAAGATCACTGTAACTAGTACATAGATCTGAATCCAAAACACTGCATCAACAACCAGAACTAACTGGAACCTAAAAAATCATGTGTCAGAATGTATATGCTCCTTTAATGAAGCAAACTTACGTGTATACGCTACTTCCTTTTGCCCAACCTGTGTATACCTCTAAAGATACTAAATCATAAAACCTTTGAACCACAAACTATAGCAATCAGTGACATTCTGAAGATATGCTGTCATATTACAGAGTTTTAAATAGATAGCAACAAGGATCACCCTTCTTTCTCAATCAATTAATCAATGAGACACAAACTCTTTACGCATTCAGTTTTACTTTTAGATCTAAGAAGACTTTATTGATAGACAACAGTAAAACAATAGCACTGATCTGATAGTCCATTCATCCTTGAACATCAAGCTTTTCTTTTGCATACGCAACTTGGAAGAGCTGAACCAGCGTGTATATGCACCTTCGCCAAAGCAAACTAGTGTATGGATCTGCAAATACTTACTTATAACTTCGCTGCAATTCCTAACAACCCATCATCACTGAAGCAAATCATAATCAATCAATCTAAACATTTAGAAGACTGTCACCAGAACACAGTCACCAAAACATTGAGCAGAACCCAAAACTCTGCAGCAACAACCAGAACCAACCGCAACTTCACATATCATATTTCATAATGTATATGCTACTTTGATGTATCGAACTAGCATGTTTACGCGCTTTTATCAAAGCCAACCAGCGTACAGATCTGCAAATATTAACTCATAACTTTGTAGCTATTCGAGACTTTAGTCATACCCAGATTATAACATTTACTGAATAAAACATGCGTCAGTATTCAGATCTAGGCTATCCATGATCAAACCACATAATGATAATTCATTTTAGGTCTTATGATCCTGATCCATCTTCCATCATCAACCACATAGGTGCATCCTTAGTTCAGATCAAGCAAAGCATCAGAAACCCATAACTTGCATATTTGATCTAACAATTCATAAGATATTCAATACTTGCACCCATAGCCCTTTGATCTCCTCCTCCTTATATACTTAGATCCTTTGTCAATACCTCAGATCAAAACCACTTAGGACCAATACCTCGGACCAAATAACTAGGGTCAATACCTTGGACCAAATACCTTGGACCAAAATACCTTGGACCAAATACCTCAGACCAAAAGCTTGGTTTTCCAACATGTATGTGCTTTTCCTCCTGTGGGAGTGCATGTATATGTATATGCTCTTTTTGTTCTATGGACCAGTGTGTATATGTTGTTTTGACTAAGTGGACCTGTGTATACTTCTTAAATTGCTTTACATCAACCTTTTCCTTTACCTTCTTTATTCTGATCAGTAGAACTTAGTTCCATCTTCCTGTTCTTTTATACCAATGCCCTGTTACCTATGAATAGACCTGTTACACTGTAATTTTTCAAATTACTTCTGAAATGATTCCTTTGAATTTCCTTGCATTTTGTCACATCTGTAAACACAACTGCCATGCATTCTGTCACATCTGATATCTCTCCTATAGATTCATCTAGTTACCATATACAAGTGAGTTGTTCTGCTACAAGTGGGTTGCCATCAAGTACAACACATGCATCATAATGCCAACATCAGCACCCTCCTATAGTAGAGATATTCACAAGGCACAATTGGATGGGTTTCTTTGAAAAATGAGGGGATATGATGATGAGGTGGCCAGAGACTTTGCTCTCTCCCTCATACCACTAACTAGGACCCATGCCACTGTTGTGGTGAAAGGCCTCTCTGTAGAACTCACCCCTAAAGTCATAGGCAGAATCACCACACTTCCTTTAGGGTTGCCTTGGAGAAAGGAAGATAAGGGTAACAACCAAATTGCAAAGAAGAAATTCTTTTTGGAAGGAGAGGAGGCAATGGAAGACAAAAATGGGGTCAGAAGAGAAAGCCTGCCATATCCTTGGAATGAAATTAGCTACCACCTCATTAAGTATATATCATGTGAAGGTAGGTATAGTGTGGTATATGGGTACCATTTCAGGCTTCTCCAAGAGCTGAGGTTTGGAGCAGACACACCTCCTCAAAATAGACTAAGCATACCCTACTTTCTTCTTCAATCAGTGATAGATATGACCATTAAGGTGTAGGAAGGAAAAAATAAACATCTAGCCCATCATGGGTTAATTAAAATTATCCTAGAATATTCCCTCCAAAACCTAGGACTCCCTATTACTTGGACAACTTCCAGAGACATGTAGACAGAGGGACACATAAAAGCCCTTGAATATGACAAAAGCCCCTCTTCCAGTGAAAGGAATGAAGAAGAAACAGAGAGGGATGAATAAGAAATAGAAAGGGATGAAGAGGAAACAAAGGAGCAAGAATAGGAAGAAAAGGAGAAGGAAAGTGACGAAGTGACAGAAGAAGATGCAAAGGAAGAAACTGATGAACATAGTGAGGAATTGGAGGGAGAAGAAGAAGAAGAAGCCAAGGATGAGAAGGAAAATGAAAAAGAGGAAACAAATTTATACAAGGAAGAACAAAGTTATGCAATTCAAGGCAAAGAAGGGGAGGAATCACCAAGGGTATCTCCAGAACCCACTGAGAAAGAGGCAATAGCTGCCCTCACTACCCTAAGTACCCCTATCAAGAAAAAAGGGAAGAGACAAAGACAAACTCTATTGTACTTTAGGACAAGAAAAAGTACAAGGATCAGGCAAGGAAAACCTCAAACACCCACCAAAGTTCCTATTTTCATTGAAGACTCACCAAAACAACAAGAAAATATAACTCCTCTTGTGAAAAATCAAGGAGAAGGATCATCAGGACAAGCCTCTCCCAAATCTCCTATCACTTATGTTAGGAGGTTTGTCACCAAATCTGCCTCATCCAAAGGAAAGGGTCTCCTACAGGAGACACAGAAGGACCTACAGGAAGCAGAGGCCATCCTACAGGAAACTCTGCTAAACCTACAAGAAACTCAAAAATTGGACAAAGAAGGGATCATGCAGCAAGAAACAAAGAAGGAAGATACAGAACTAAGGGAACCTAGTCCTCAACCTAACCTTGACTCCTACTATAGGTTCATTGAAGGGGGTAGGGTCATTCCACATAAATTTTCCATCCCCTTATTCTTTGAGCTTGAGAAAGAAAGGGCAAGAACACATAGATGGATGCAAATTGCCAAATCTAAAGGAGTGGAGGATATAGGTCACATGGAGGAGAAAGTAAAGGAGATGGGTAGAGAACTGAGCAGCCTAAGGGATAGAGAGGAAATGATGAAAGCTCAGTTGGAAGTAGAGAATGCATGGCTAAGGGGATAGTTACAAGAAAGAGAAAGTCAATTGGCATCCATGGCCAGTCTATCCTTAGAGGCAATCTAGTGCAGGATGCCAACAAATTCCTATGCATTGTATCTTAAGGAACAGTGGCTACAATTCCAAATCAAGACTTTAGCATAGAGAGGCACTATGCCCTTCCAAGACTACAAACAATTCATTGATCTCTGTGATCAAATCACCTTGGAGGATAGAGCTAAAATGTCTGAGTTTTACCTACATGTTATAGACATTTTTGTGCCTTACAGCATGAAGCATGAAATGTCAATAATATGAGGGATCCAAAGTCCCTAAACATGTTGTTCCTACCCCTAGAGGAACAAGGTCAGCAAACCACAGCACTGAAAATCAGTTCTCCACCTGAAAACACTCAAAAACAAGCTAATTCTGGATCATGTCAGCTGCTCCACTGAGCATCTGCGCTGAATGTCAACTGCTCCACTCTATACCTGCACTGAATGTCAAATCTAATGAAGGCTACCTGCGCTGGGCGAGATTGGCCAAGTGGCACAGTCATTCTGCAAGGTATCAAATGCCCAGGAAGCTTCCAAAATGACACTTGGATCAGGGAATTCGCCTTGTGATGAGTAAGAGGATCTAGATCTCCAAGTGGAAGCAAGAAACTCCAAGTGGACTCAAGAACTGAAGTATAACTGAAGTGGGAGAGGACACTAGTCAGCTTCATGCCAAGCTCAAGCTGACTCATCCTTTCTCCAAAACTCCTATATATAGAGCTCTCTCATGAGGTCTAGGGAGGCTGGAATCTTGTGAATGTAAGGAAGTGCTGTTGGTTTGAGTATAGAACTATTGGGTGATTGCTTTGAAGGAGGTGAAGAGGAGATTTCTTTCTGTTGGGAGGTGTTGCTGGGTTGGGCCTCTTATGGTTGTAACACTCTCAGAACTTTACTTCTTCCATTAATAAAGCATTTGAGGTTCTTCTATATGCATGTGTCTCTGTGGCGTATTGATGCTTGTATATTTGATTTATTCTAATCCTTGAATCAATTATGGATGTATGCTTCTTGTAGTTTCCCTTTCTTGTGCTTTTGCAAGATCTTTGTGTAGCTGGGCCAGTGAAAGAGCAAGGAGCTGGGAGCAAGCAGCAAGGAGAGAAGATTGGATCAAACATTAGCGGAAGACAACGGTTAGTGGATCTCTTTCTCCCCTCTCTTACATCTCATAAAGAAGTAATCTTGAATAGCTTTGCATTCGGTTGTTGCTGAGGTACTATCACCCTTAGAGTGGGATAGGGTCATTCCGTATTGGATACTTTTCCCAACAACAAATTGGCGACTCCACTGGGGATCGTATCTTGTTGGTTGTTTGTGTTTTTTGCTATTCATTTCATAAACAAAGGGAGTACCGAATCGAACTGCATTTGGATCTTTCAAATGCAAAGTAGAGGGCAGCTACTCTAGCTCAGTTTCTGGGCAAGTTTATGATTTGAAGAGCTGATCCACAAGGACTCTAATAAGCTCTTAGTGATAGCTTTTCATCCTCCTTGTCATCCCTTAGTGTGTCCTTGACTGATAGCTTCTGATTTGACCAAAAACTGTGAATTTTTGAGCAATCTGTGACCCGGAAACCAAGAGAAACGAAAGTTTCGTTCTTCAGTGCAGGCTGTGTGAAGGTTGTCTGCATTTCAGCGCAGTTCCCGAAGGGGCTACCTGCGCTGAAGGTCAAGCTGCCTGTGTTCCACCTGCGCTGGACCAGTCTTGCCTTGTGCTACTGGGGTTTCCTGCTGTTTCTTGCCCTGTTTTCACTCTTGTTTTTGCTGCCTGTTACCAGTCAATGTGCCTTTCTGAAGCCAACTTTCCTTACCACTATTCCGCCTCGGTTGTATAAAGAAACTGTGTTTGTTCTTTGTGTATTTCTTATGCCATTTACAGTTTCCCATAACGAAAAGTGAACTAGTCTTGCTGTGGCCTCTTAGATCTAGACCTGTGATAAAGTGTCGTTTTGATCTTAAGAGTTAGTTTGTTTGCTGTTCATAGCTGATTGGGTTTTTGCTTTCATCATATGGTTTGAATTTATATATTTCTAGTGTCGAAACAAGTAAATCTTAAGGTGTCTTTTGATTTTGGACAAGCTTGTTTGCTTTCACTTGAAATTGAATTCGAAATTATACAACATCTTTCTTTTTGTATTACGCCAACATTAAAGAAAGAGAAAAGAAATACTTGCATTGTGCATGTGCATTATGACAGCTTGCATGTTGATTTAGGAAAAAGTGCATTAGTGTGTGCTCTATGATCTGTGTGAAAAGATGTTGTCTTTCTTTTCCCTCAGTAGTTAAGATTTTCAAAGTTGAAAGATTGAAAGCTTGCTTATCATCTTAGACTGCATTTAGGAGTGTTATCATACATCTCGTGGTGATCCATAAAGGCAAACTGCTAAACAAGATCAACCTTAAAATAAATTGAATTTACATAACAACGCATTGAAACATAACGCAAACACATAGAGGTCTAAGCTAGAGACGTGTTCCGGCGTCGTTAAACGTGATATCTTAGCGTTGAGTGGTTGGGTGATTCCTCCACGGTGAAGCAATAAGTATCAATACAGACTTGTGCTCCAACGTACCGTCGCGTATATATTGGGAGACCCCTATAGGAATAAAGCATTTATCCATAGGAAACCGTGTCGGCCGCCCTACTGATCGCAATGCAGTGAACACAGTATTCACGGAGATCGACCACTCGTACCATAAAACGTATTCTGTGGTTTTGCGAAAAGTTTGGCACACCCTCTGCCTAGAACTCCAGAGCAGTTTCTTTTGGCCTTTTTCAAACTCTATAACTGAAAAAGTCCATCCGAGCATTTGTCACTTCGGGCTCGTTAAAACATCGAAGGAGACTAGAGTCATCTTTAGCTTTTTCTCGACTCTTAAAAAGTGAAAAAGCAAGTTGTGTCTAAAGCGTCGTTATAAAATTTATTTTAAACGGAACATAATCACCTCCTATTCCCGCGTTGATCTTAGGTTGAGAACATGGAATGCCCCAACCAAGGAATTCCACATGATGGAAATCCTAGTCCATTCTCCTCTTGGGGAGAAGTTGGTGCACCCCACATGGCCACATTGTCGCTTCCAGGACTGACAATTGGCCTACCAATCTGGTTATTCTCAACCAATGTAGTTCAAAACACCATGGTTCCTGAACAGTCGAGTCAACAGTTAGATCAGTCTAGAGCTGCCCACCAGCCTTCTACTTCTTATAACTCTTCCTCCAATCCTTCATCTTCGCAGGGTAGAGCTGGCAAAATCCAAGCTCCCATGGAGAAGAAGGAGAAGAAGAAGAAAGAGAAGAAGAAGAAGGAGCCTAAGGCGACTGGGGGCAAGCAAAAGACATCTGACAAAAATCCACACATGGCACAGACCGGGCCTAAATCGCCATGTGTCATATGTAGAGGAGACCACTTCCATAGAGATTGTCCCTGTATTCCCTGGATACTAAGGGACTGGTCCCCTCGTTTGCACAATTCGGGGGCATCAACCTCTGATAGACATGTTGATTGCTTACCGTCAACCAGCGAAAGTGAAGGTTCAAGACAAAGAGGGGGAGCAAGATCCCCCTGCAGACTGTGTGAAGGCGATCACGCCATCCACCGTTGTCCCTTCTTAGACGAAGCGAAGAGAGTTTTGGAAGATCGTCTGGTTTCACCGGTAATGCTTCCTCCTAGATACAAAAAACTCGTGCCAAGTCCTTCGTTGGTTGAAAATACAGCTGGCCCGCTCAAGTGGTCAGCTGAAGCGTCAGTCATTGAAAACGAACCTACTGAATCCAGACCAGACGAAAGTCTAAAGGTTGATACGGCAGTTGACCCGGTTCCGCCTTCAGAGGTTTCATCTTCAAATGACACCGTCATTGAAGATTCATCTTCAAATGACACCCTCACTGAAGAGAATAAGGAGGACACCATCCAGATTCTTTTCATCAACACAGATTCTGATGAGCATCAGGGCAATGCGCCCATTCCTTTATCGTAGGAAGGAACATCGTCAGGATCGTATCCGGCCGTGTATTCGGTCCCACCACCAAGCAACCTAGTTGTATCCTTTGATTGGAACCAACTAGGCAGACCCCGGTTACCAGCCAGTATACCATTCAGAATCATAGTCCAAATTTACAGGATGGTAATGGCTGGAACTATCATTGATGAAGGGGCATCTGTGAGTATCCTTTCCTCTATTGCTTGGAAAGCACTGGGTTCCCCAGAGCTTTTGCCTGAGATAAGAAATCTCTCAGGTTTTGATAAAGGAACCAGTCGACCATTAGGGATCCTCCCCAATGTACCTATTACATTGAAAGGGAAGACCGTTCAGATGAACGTGATGGTTGTTTAAGGACCCTTGGATTATAACCTACTCCTTGGACGAGACTATATATATTGCATGGGAGCTATAGTCTCCTCACTCTTTAGAGTAATGTGTTTTCCACACGAAGGAAGAATGGTCAAGCTCGTAGACCAACTTTCATTTCCGGGATCACGCATCGCAAATAGTCACATACTAACCCTCAATGGTCTATTCACCCAAGAAATGTCTCCACCCCCAGTCCTCCTTCCCGATGAGTGCGAGTGATTCAGAAAGATGGGACTGGAACCCAGGGGGCATGCATCCTGGTCTGCTTCGGGCAGAGGAAACCTTGGGTATAAGGTAGAATTTCCGCGAAGGAATATGACTAGTCCGTACCCCGTCCGTCTAGGAAGAGGGGTTGTTCTGGAATAAGATTCTTTTGTCAAAGTTATGTGAGTGGAATTATCTGTTTTTCATCCACCTTTGTCTATTTCGATAGACATCGCCGAAGAAGTGTTCAGTTTGAAAGATTAACAGAACAGTCTTTGGGTAACCTGAAAGAGGTAAGCCTCACCCTTTAAAACAAATGTTTTATCGGATAAGTAGGGGCAGCCTTGAAATTATACCTTACACCTGGGGGCATGCAACCTTTTGGAGTGCAAGCAAGGGACGACTATTTATTTTTTAAATTTTTAGGTCCTCCCTTTAAACCTGTAGGTCTAACCCTTTAAACTCGTAGGATTAGCCGTTTCCAAACTTTCATAAAGAAAGGATATGAGGAGCATAGCTTCGTGAGATAAAGCTCCATAAAAAATAGCTATCTCACAAGAGACATTTCTTATCTTATGACTGGTACATCGAGCAGTTTTACCACGGAATTTATGCTCGTTAAAAAATAGAAAAGCGAGATCCGAGTAGTTTTAACGCGGAATTCATGCTCGTTAAAAAATAAACATAAGCATTGAGCAGTGTTTTGGTGCATTCAAGCTCATTAAAAAATGAACCCATCTCGGTAAATAACCATTGTGATCGTAAATTCATTAGCCATAAAAGCCTTGGTCGTGTTTGCACCCGCCACCTCCATTCCATTTGGCCAATCGTTCACCTCCATATGATTGTTTACCTATTTTGAGGAACAACTGCGAAGAGTGATTTCACCTAGCCATCCTTGTGACACTGCCGTGATTGGAAAATTCCAACCTGTACCTGGAATCTGCTGCTATCCCTGTTTATCACTCGTTCCTCAAAAGACGAGTCTTCTTTGAGCTCTTTCCATCTGACTCGTAAAAAATGAAAAGTTTGCCGAGTTTTGGCCTTCCAGCTCGTTAAAATGACCGGAAGAGCTATCCCTCCTCTAGATTTTAATCTTTTTGGACCTGAGGGATTATTGCACAAAAAGGTTGAGCGCTTGTTTTATTCGGCTCGTTAAAGTTATCGAAAACTCATCCCTTCTGTATTGTTTTATACTTTTTCGGACTTAAGGGATTAGATGACGAAAAAGGAATTTTGGAGTTAACTTTCTGTACCTTTTCAGACTCTCTAAAAATGAAAAGGACTGAGTTTTCCTTGTCATTAGACTTGTTAAAATGATTAAATAGCGACAAACTTGTCTTTAGACGAGAACGAGTTTCCCTATCGCTAAGCTCGTTAAAACATAGTGATGGGATTGACCGAAGGGCAGGTTATAGAACAAGCATATGTTATCCTCCTCAAGCTTGACAAAAATAAAGAGGTACTGGTCAGAAATGACTGGGGAAAAATTGGGAGAACCTCAAAGCTTTAATGGTAGCAAGTCGCTCTTGAACATGACACTTTGTCCTCCGTATCACATCAGGTTGGGTTGTTTCATTCACCGGTCTCATCACCATGGTCCTCGCCAAACCATCCACATTTGGGGTAATGCTACCGATCCATCACATCAGTGTCGTTATATGTTCAAGAGATGTGTTCAGAAAGAGTCAACCGTGTCCCATCCACTGCCATACATTATCCTTCATCCACCCATGATCGCCACCCTGAATCATATTTCACAGATTGTTTTCACCTCCACTAAAATCATTAGCTCCGTTCCGTGTCACTGATGTGGGATTCATTAAGGTCCTCCTTTGACGGATCGCTTCTTGTCGACTTCAGCTCATTATCCAGGAAGTTGATCTAGGAACAACCCCCCCCCAGTACTTTGAAGCTTGCATGCCTCAATGGCAAGTTTCTCACTTCCGGCGACAGGTATACATCAATGACCTTCGACCAGAAGATTTTGCATGGTGTTCGACGCCAAGTCCTTTATTCACACCACGTGAATTGTACTGCAGTACCTTGAGGGTCATTTTCATTATTGGTGATCCCTCTCGCGCTTGTTAACGGTTTACATTATTGCCCGGTAATCAAGCGATGTCTTTCCATGTTCGACTTCAGCGCAATTCTCACATCGATCGACTTGTACTTAGAGTGAAGATCGAACGAGTTTGAAGACCCCGGATCTAGTTTCATCCATCCGGGCTGCGATATATATTCAGGATATAAAGACATTTGATATGTACATCATTGCAGCAGATGATCATCCTACTCAAAGGATGATAATTTCAGCAGAGAATTATCAGTCTACCATCAGACGATCGTCTGTTCTATGTACCAAAATGAATTTATAAAGCTGAGCATGGGAATGCCCGCCTCAGCTAGATCATGAAAGCAGAATGAAAAATAATGTATTGTATTTTATTTTATTACAGGGCACCTCTCAACGATTGAATGAACTTCGGATCCTCCTGATAAAGCATTTCACCCGATAAACGACCTCATACTTTAGGGGGCAACTGTTATAGACATTTTTGTGCCTTACATCATGAAGCATGAAATGTCAATAATATGAGGGATCCAAAATCCCTAAACATGTTGTTCCTACCCCTAGAGGAACAAGGTCAGCAAACCACAGCACTGAAAATCAGTTCTCCACCTGAAAACACTCAAAAACAAGCTAATTCTGGATCATGTCAGCTGCTCCACTGAGCATCTGCGCTGAATGTCAACTGCTCCACTCTGTACCTGCGCTGAATGTCAAATCTAATGAAGGCTACCTGCGCTGGGCGAGATTGGCCAAGTGGCACAGTCATTCTGCAAGGTGTCAAATGCCCAGGAAGCTTCCAAAATGACACTTGGATCAGGGAATTTGCCTTGTGATGAGTAAGAGGATCTAGATCTCCAAGTGGAAGCAAGAAACTCCAAGTGGACTCAAGAATTGAAGTATAACTGAAGTGGGAGAGGACACTAGTCAGCTTCATGCCAAGCTCAAGCTGACTCATCCTTTCTCCAAAACTCCTATATATAGAGCTCTCTCATGAGGTCTAGGGAGGCTGGAATCTTGTGAATGTAAGGAAGTGCTGTTGGTTTGAGTATAGAACTATTGGGTGATTGCTTTGAAGGAGGTGAAGAGGAGATTTCTTTCTGCTGGGAGGTGTTGCTGGGTTGGGCCTCTTATGGTTGTAACACTCTCAGAACTTTACTTCTTCCATTAATAAAGCATTTGAGGTTCTTCTATATGCATGTGTCTCTGTGGCGTATTGATGCTTGTATATTTGATTTATTCTAATCCTTGAATCAATTATGGATGTATGCTTCTTGTAGTTTCCCTTTCTTGTGCTTTTGCAGGATCTTTGTGTAGTGGGCCAGTGAAAGAGCAAGGAGCTGGGAGCAAGCAGCAAGGAGAGAAGATTGGATCAAACATTAGCAGAAGACAACGGTTAGTGGATCTCTTTCTCCCCTCTCTTACATCTCATAAAGAAGTAATCTTGAATAGCTTTGCATTCGGTTGTTGCTGAGGTACTATCACCCTTAGAGTGGGATAGGGTCATTCCGTATTGGATACTTTTCCCAACAACACTACATAACTTGGACTTGACATATCTGAATGTGTGGGACCCTAATTGAAAACTAGGGGACTTGCAATTGATGGCTTTGGCATCATGGATGAATCATGAGGAGGCAAGAGCTGTAGAGATGAAGAATGTAATGACAAGAGAAGAGATAGAACCCCTCATGATAAGAGTTGAGCAATTGAATCCAATGGTTGTCATCAACACCCATAACCTGATTACAAATGACCCTAAACTTGCACCTCGGTACCTTGCTTCCCAAGAGAAAACAATCAAACACTTTGAGGACATGTTCAGGTTGTTAGGGGATGACAGCATGCAATATTGCCAAAGGAGATGGAACACTTTGCCCTACAGCTTGAAAATCAGAGAGTACCATTCTCCTCAGAGTTTGACAGAGGCAATGAGTAGAACACCCATGTACAAGCAAGCTCTTAGGAATGTTGGAAGGAAGGAAGGAAGGAAGGAAGAGGAAGAAAGAAAGTAGTTGGAGTAGATAGAGAGGAAGGTAGGATTCTATGCATAGGAAGAGGAAACTACAACAGAAACATGGGATGTCAGGGAGGTCACTAGCAATGAAAGACATGGATATAGATTGAGTTTCTCAGAGGATGAGAAACACTTTTAGTAGGGGGGTGATGATGAGCCTCATCATTGGGTAACTATATGGACCTTAATACACCTCCTAGCTTATTTAAATCAACTCTTCTCATAATTTCTTACATATTTTTATTATATTTTTCTTAATGAGATGTGTAAAAGTGAGATATTATGCCTAGTGGACTAATGTTCATTGATTGCGGGTTTTTAAGAGAAAATCATGGAAATTTTGGCTAATTAAGGGTAGAAACTCGAATGAGACAAGGAGGAGAGATTGTAGGAGATAGATCCTCCTCATTTACTCCTCACTCATTCAAATATTCCTCCATCAAATCACACTAGCTTGGAGTTACAAGCAGCCAAGTCATGAAGATCAAAAGGCAGTCAAGCCAGTGACAGTTAAAGAGCCAGTTCATCTTGAGTTTGGAAGCCAAGCCTCTCTATATTTAAGGAATTCATTGGAGACTTCAATTTTATAAATAAGGAGGCCTAGAGCCTCATTAGGATTCAAATTTTTGATGAAAAATCACTAAGCATTTTTCAAGTTCAAGACTTGTGGAAGACATTGTTATGTAATTTTCTGTTTTGATAGTGAGAATGAGCATTTCCTAGCACTAAGTTGATTCAGAGGGCTTAATCTCTTGGGTTAAGGCCAAACCCTAGCAGCAAAGGCTCCTATTCTTGTATTTGTATTCTTAGTTGATTTCATAGATTAATGATTGAATTGCCTTTAGCATTATTTCATTGCAAGTAGTTGTGGATTTGATTAGTTTGCTTCCATTTGTGCATTGTTGTAGAAGTAGCTTAGGAAGGTAAAGGAATATCCAAAAGATGTTAGTGGGTGGATATGGCCTCACTCCTCCCTTCAGGGACCATGGTTTGAGGAAAGAACTCCTATGCAGCCCCAAAAAGACAAAATTCTGATTTCTCATGGAATTTAGGGTTTTTTGTTACTTAGGCCAACATTTTGCTAGTTTTCAAGGATAGGATTTAATTGCCATTTATAATGTCTTCAGCCTTTCGTTAGATCTCATACAGGTTTCACTTTATTCTACATGTTTTCCCATGCATAGGCAACTAGATAATAAAATTATGTTTTTCCTTAGTTAATTGAAAAGCTTTCTTGTTTAACATGATTCATGGATAAAATGTCAGTGATTGATGTAGTGCAGGAGTTTCAGCATTACAGAGAGATTTCATGACCAGCAACCCCATCCTAACCTCATCCATTCATGGTTATCACTTTATTTCACTAAATCCCTCACCAAATTCATCATTCCATAAGAATACTTCTTCAATCTTGTTGAGCAAATCCAACCACCTCACAACTTTTTTTGGAGATATGGAGTCCTGAGAACTCCCTTGCCTCATTTCACCCACCATTCACCTTCCCTAAGCCTTACATCACCTTCCAAATCTCTCCTCTTGCTCTCGGCTGTATCCTGTAGGAGCATTAGGACATCCTGTAGGACGCATTAGGACATCCTGTAGGTTGACCTGTAGTGGCATGTTTTGAGGCCGAATTGTGGAAAATGGCCCTAGGAAGATAGGATAAGACCCATACTTTCCTCCCAAACCTTCTAACCATTCGTCATCATCCCTAATCCACCTTCCACACCACCAAGAGAAGTTAGCATTCACATTTTCACACAAAAAAGACAAAAAGGAAAAAGAGTTATTTTGTTCATTTACATGCATAGCAGTAGAATGTTTGG
The DNA here is from genome assembly GCA_031772625.1 of Pinus tabuliformis. Classification (NCBI taxonomy): domain Eukaryota; kingdom Viridiplantae; phylum Streptophyta; class Pinopsida; order Pinales; family Pinaceae; genus Pinus; species Pinus tabuliformis. The sequence continues at coordinate 181,114,132 of CM062805.1, read as the reverse complement.
ATGTTTCAAATTGCATGCCTAGGACAATAGGATTTCACATACATTAACTTAGAATTCTTTTGAAGAAATCCTCTTAGCAGTTAGTTAGATGAATGGTGTGTTTAGCATTTGATTTCAGTCTTTTCCTTACTACAGTAGACAAGATTTCCTTTAGTGCAAATTTCCCTTTTTTCCTCATTGGTAATCAAGCTTCTTTTGAATCAATAGAAGTCTGGTTTGAAAAACCATAAGTGGTCTATCACTAGCTTAGCAGTGACAAAGAGTGAACCCATCACATCTACTTGTGTATACAACACTTTCACCTCCAAGTTTGTACGAACCCCGAGTTGATAAAGTAAAGTTGGTATCCCTAGGAGTTATAGCATTTTTGCTGCAATACTGGTGCTCATCAATCTCCATGAAAAACTTCTTCAGTATCTCATTGGAATACTTTCCTTGAGAGACAAATAGCTCTCCATCTCCTTTCCATACTTCCAAACCGAGGAAATAATAAATGGGTCCCATGTCCTTCATCTTGAATTCTCTTGTAAGATCTGCTTTGCAAGATTTTATCTACTTCTCATCACCGGTTAAAATCAAATCATTGATATATAATACTATAATAAAAAATTTACCTTCAACAACAATATGATAAATATTTGCATCTGCTTCAATTTTGGTGAAGCCCAACTTGGTGAAATAATTGTCAATCCTGGTGTACCAAGCACATGGTACTTATTTCAATCCATACAATTCTCTCTTGAGTCTACAAACATGAGACTCTTTATCGAAGGTCTCAAATCCTCCTGGTTTTTCAATGTACACCTCCTCATTAATCACTCCATTGAGGAATGTTGTCCTCACATCCATTTGATGGATCTTCCATCCCATTTGTGCTGCAAGTGCTAGAATTGATCTAATAGAAGAGTACCTTGCTACTAGAGCAAAGGTCTTGTAATCAATTCCCTCCACTTAAGGGAACCCCTTGGCCAAAAATCTAGCCTTGTGTTTTTCGATGCTTCCTTTTGCTACTTGCTTCACCTTGTAGATCCACCTCGAACCTACCGCTAACTTGTTCTCTGGTCTTGGTACAACTTCCTAAACACTGTTTTTGACATGGAATCATAGTCCTCTACCACGACATCAACCCATACTATATTCTGCATTGCTTCCTCAAATGAGGATGGTTCTGTCTCAACTAGCTCACTCATCAGAGCCATGTACCCAGTGTACCTATCTGGATACCTCCTCTACCTGCATTGTAATGTGGGTGCTCCCACATTCTCTTTAGCATCATGCAATAATTTGTCAGCTTCCCTTGTGTGATTCCTTCTATCTCTGGATGTCTCTGCATGAGTGGGTACTTCCACTCTCTCCTCCCTTTCTTGTGGTTGCTCCATAACATCCTGAGGTTCTTTCTTTGTGTTTCTGGGAAAACTAGTGTCTTTTTGAGCAACTAGCCCTCTAGGTTCGACAGTTACCCTAGAAACAACAGTTTAAAGAAATTCAACGATTTCTTCTATGTGTAATGGATAAGAGAAAGATAATGGGACCAACTTGGAACTTCCGCCTAATCCTTTGCTTGATCTCTCTCCCCCTTGACAAAGCTTGCAACTCCTCCCTGTACTTATCCCGCTTGGAGAGTACCTGTAGAAACACAGTAATAAAGAACCGTCAAAGCATATTGATCTATTACAACATACACATTATAGAATCAGATATATAATGAACATATAATAGCATTCACAAATGATAACATTCACAATTGCACAATCATATGGAAGAAAAATTGAAGAACTTTATTAAATAGAAGGGAGAATTACAACCCAGTTTTCTGATCTAGCATCATCCTCCCAGCATCAAGCCCTCTTCACCTCATGAAATAGCAAGATCACACCAACAATACAATGCTCTTTCCTCAATTACAAACTATCAACACTTACTTGCAATTCACAACATTCCAGCCTCTGGATCTCTTAGATGGAGGATCCATTTATAAATGTGTGCAAGGGTGTGAGTCATCTCTGGGTTTTGATTAGTGTTATTCCACTTGTTACATTTGGTTCTACAAGAGGAGAGATAACTGAAGTTTAGATCTCTTACTCATCCCTGGGAAAATTCAAAGAGGCAAGTGGCAGAGGGTAAGCTTCTAGAAGATTCTATGAGCATCCACTTAGCAAACTATCTCGGGCATTTGTCAATCCTTGCTCATCACACCCTGTAGAAGGCCTAATCAATATGCATCGCACTTGAGCAGTGTATCATTTAGTATGCATCACCTGGCCAGTGTAGCAATCAGTATGGTTCAGTTTAGGCCATTTATGGATGGTTTTTCAGGTGGAACTTTTTGGGGAATGATGTAATCAGATGACCATGTTCTTTCAGGGTATGAAACAACTCTTTTAGGGGTTGATGCGCCCTAGTTTATTGACATATAGGTTTTGGGGTTGAAGTGTTGTTATAGACATATTTGGGCACTGCAACCCCAAACTCATATGTCCATAAACTAAGGGCTTCTTAAGTCCCTAAAAGTGTTGTTTCACACCCTAAAGGATCATGGTCAACTGATTACATCATTTCCCAGAAGTTCCACCTGAAAAACTACTCAAAACTGGCCAAAACTAGACCATACAGACTGCTCCATGGACAAGGTGCGATGCATACTGACTGCCTAACTGGATAGGTATGATGCATACTCAAATGGCCTTCTGTGGGGTGCAATGAGCAAGAATAGACAAATGGCAGAGACAGTTTACAAGGTGGATGATCATGGAATCTTCCAGAAACTTCTCCTGTGACACTTGCCTCTCTGAATTCGCCCAGGGATGAGTAAGAGATCATGAAATCTCCAAGTGGAACCAAGAACTATCAGTGGAATGACACTAATCAAAAACCTAGAGCTGACTCACACCCTTGCAAGACATCTATAAATGGATCCCTCATATAAGAGATCTAGAGGCTGGAATTTTGTATTTTGTAAGGAAGTACTGTTGGTTTGTTGGTGAGAAGAGACATTGCATTGTTGGGTGATTTTCTTGTTCATGAGGTGAAGAGGGCTTCTACAACTGGGAGGATGATGTTGGATCAGACAACTGGGTTGTAATCCTCTCTTACATTACTATTAATAAAGTTCTTTGAGTTTTCCTCCATAAAATCTTGTATTTGTGAATTTTATTGTTTATGAATGCAATTGTATGGTCAATCTGTTTCTGATTCCACATTGTTTATGATGTTTTAGATAGAGATGATTTGATAGTTTGTTGTTACTTTGACTCTACAGGTACTCTTTGAAGCGGGACAAGTAAGGGAGGAGTGGCAAATTTTATCAAGGAAGGAGAAATCAAGCTAGGATCAAAGCAGAAGATCCAGGTTGGTCCTATTTTCTTCTCTTCCATCTATCACACTTCGAGGAACTCTTGAAAAGCTTTCATTATTTGTTTCTAAGATAGCTACCCATCTTAGTGGGACTAGCAGTTCGAATCGACACTAGTTTTCCCTGAAACAAGTGCCCAAATATGTCTATAACACTTTGGAGCCAAAAGCTATGATCCAGGTGGATATTAGTGGCCACCTGCCAAGTTCACCTAGATCCCCACCATTGTTTCTCTTAGAATTTTTAGTTTCCTTAATTGTAGCACAACTTACTATTTTTAGCAGTTTTCGGGTCCTGAACTTCCGGAGCCATTTTGAGGCCCTAAACGACGTTTTTTGGGAAATATGGGGGGTAACATGGGTCCATGGACCGATGTTTCCCATCCCAAAGTGGTAGTGCTCGGATAGATCTTTTTAACGAGCTATTGTATGCATCAAATAGAGATCGTATGCCAAAGTTACGACCCCGGAAAGTTGATGTATCAATTTACCCAAACGGGGCCTACAATTTGGCATTTCATCTTCTAGGGTTAGGTTTTGGAATGTTAAGGGTTTTCCATTGTTTCTCAATAATAAATAGGCCTTCGAGCCTCATTGTAACACAGTTCAGAGGCATGTAGCCATCACATCTCTTCCCAGAGATAAGCTACCATCGCCCTAGCTGGTTTATTTCCATTCCTGTTTGTAAGCATATTTCAGTATTTTACATTAATGAAATGAAGTATTATTTCCATTGCATATTTGTGTTTATGGTTATCTCTGTAATTTGTTGCATTCCTGTTTAAGTTCGGATCAGTTGTATTAGAGCGGTCTGATTTTTCTCTAGTTTTCTTTGCATGTCCCTAACAAGGTCGCGATATAAGGAGTTAGGGCTTGAACTGGTTGAACCTTTGCAAGACCAGCCTCGAAAATCCCAATGACCTCCCATGGCGGATGAGAAGAAAGATAAGGGGGCAGGAGATCCTATCAAAATCTTTCTCGAAGAGGCCCTCTAGCGACAACAGAACGCGATGATGAACAACTTTTCCCAGATCCTTCAGTGGCTACCCAGAAGCGACGCATCGGCTTCCAGCAGCTACTCTAGAAATGCCATGCCCTTTAAGGTACAAGTTAAATTTGAAATCCCCATATTTCAGGGTTAGATAGACACAGATGCCGTAGATAAATGGTTAAATTTGCTAGAGGGTTATTTTTCTATTCATGAATTTTTGAGTCAGGAAAAGATTGTTTTCGCTCTTCTCAAAGCAGCCCTCCACGTCAAGGACTGGTGGGAAACCTACTGTGAGCAGAAGGATGAAAATATCGGCTCACTATTTTCAGCCACACCCACCGGGAATTCATTCTGGGATGCCATCAAGGAGCAGTACTACCCTGTCGGAAGCTATGAGGATGAATACATAAAGTGGACCACGTTGCAGCAGGGAAGGGACCAAGACATGCCGGAGTTCACCAATCTTTTCCATACCCTTCGCACAAAGTTGGGTATCAAGGATTTGGAGTAGCATTTGATACTCAAATACTGCGGTTGCTTGCACAAGTACATCTAGGAAGAAATAGAATTCTTGAACATCTCCTCGCTTGGCACAGCATACCAATATGCCGTCAAGGTCAAGAAAAAGTTTAAACAAAAGAAGCGAGACTTTGGATCTGCAAATCTGAAGCAAGGGAAAGGTGCCCCTAAACCACAGAATAAAGGACAAAGCCAAGGCAGGTTAGCCCAAGACAACCTGCCAAAGCTGTAAGCAAAGAACAGCACCACGAAGCTGAAAAAGGACACGGGAAAATGGTGTGAGTTCCATAAGAGCTCCACTCACAGCACAAGTGAGTGTCGGGCCAAGCAGTCACTGGTGGCTAAGCTAAAGGTTTCAGAATCAGATGCATGTTCTGACTCTGAGTCAGAACCCGACAAGGGGAATGATAAAGGGAAGCAGATCATTGATGAAGATCCCAACGCCACTATTGCTACCACCAAGATCCAGAAAAATGAACCCGAAAATCCAGAGGAGGAGGAGCATCTCTTCCACTCCCAGATGTGGATAAAGGGTTCCCCACTACAGTTCATTGTTGATAGTGGGAGCTAAAAGAACCTCATTTCGGCAGAGGTCGTGAAGTAGTTGGGCTTACCGACCATAACGCATTCACAACCGTACACCATTGGGTGGCTTCACCAAGGACGAGATCTTCGCGTGAGCTAGCAGTGTCGCCTTCCATACAACATCAAGTCCTTCACGGATGAGGTATTGTGTGACATTGCTCCCCTTGAAGTTTGTGATGTATTATTAGGACAACCATACTTGTGGAAGCGACATGCTGTGTATAAATCAAGGCCCCATGCTGTTATTATTACATTGGGAAATAAGTTGTAGAGGATACCAGAGGTAGCACCGCCTACCACCATCTCTTTGATTATTGCAAAACAATGCAGTAAGCTCATTTCCAAAACCGGGAAATTTGTTTTCCTGATGATATGCCCTCAAGGAAAGAAGAAGACGGTGGCCACGACCTCTAGACAGGGCCCCTCCGCACGACAACTACAGATGGACAAGGTCATGGAGGAGTACGAGGACATCTTCACCTCCCCCGCAGGGGTTCCTCTACACTATCAGGTCAAGCACTCCATCGATCTGACCCCAGGTGTGCTGCTACCTAATGGACCAATTTATCGGTGCTCCATTCTGGAGAATGATGAAATTAAGAGGCAGATTCAGGAGCTGTTGTAGAAAGGTCACATCCGTCCGAGTTCATCGCCTTGTGGGAGCCTGATCGTGTTGGTATAGAAGAAGGATGGGACTTGGAGACTCTGTATTGACTATCGGGCGCTGAACAAGATCACTGTCTGTAATAGGTACCCGATCCCACGGATTGATGACCTCCTGGACCAACTAAAGGGGGAAACATATTTCAGCAAGATTGATTTGAAGTCAAGATATCACCAAGTACCAATCGAACCCTCTGATGTGTGAAAGACTACCTTCAAAGCCAAGGAGGGCCTTTTCAAATGGTTTGTTATGCCTTTCGGGTTGATGAATGCTCTTGCGACCTTCATGAGGCTAATGGATGACATCTTGCGGCCATTCACCAACTCATTTGTAGTGGTATACTTGGATGATATTCTGATCTTCAGCCAGAGTTGGGAAGAGCACCTTCACCACATTTGACAGGTTCTCCAAACACTGTAGCAACACAAGCTATGTGCCAATTTGGAGAAATGCACTTTTGGCATGACCTAGGTTCAGTATCTAGGATACATTATTGATGAACAAGGGGTGCATGTGGATCCAGCCAAGATCCAAGTCATTCGGGATTGGCCATCTCCAACCACTCTGACAGAGCTCTGAAACTTTCTAGGTCTTGCCAACTTCTACCGCAGGTTCGTGTTGGGGTTTTCTCATATCACTTGGCCCTTGAGTCAAGTCACCAGGGGAGGAGCGAAAGAAAAATTCTTTTGGTCTGAATCTCAACAGAAGGCATTCATAGAGTTGAAATATCGCCTCTGCACAACACCAGTGCTCGCATTGCCAGATTTACAACAACCATTTGAGGTCAAGACAGATGCCTCTGACTATGCTATTGGGGCAGTCCTTACTCAACATGGGCATCCAGTGGCATATCATAATGAAACACTCTCAGACATAGTTCGGAAGTATCCCACTTATGATAAAGAGATGTATTCCATTTTACAGGCCTGCCAACAATGGAAGCATTACATTCTAGGGAAGGAAACGGTCATCCACACATACCACCGAACCTTGCAGTTCATACAGACCCAAGGGAAATTTCTGAACGATCGCCATCAGAAGTGGTCTACATACATGCAACAGTTCCATTTGAATATCAAGTATAAGAAGGGTAGCACCAATAATGTTGCAGATTGCCTCAGTCGATCATCGATCATGGCGTTAACCACCATGCTCAACTCTTGTGGGCACCAAACTTCTGATTGGCCACTTCTCTACAAAAGCGACCCAGAATTTGGCCACACATACCGGACACTCTTGGAGGGTCGGTATGTTTCAGATTTTCACCTCCAGGATGCCTTGTTATGCCACCTGGGTCACCTTTGTGTTCCTTCAAGCGAGTGTGCCAAGATGATTTGGGAAGCACACTACAGTTAGGCTGCTGGGAATTTCGGGGTCGAGAAAATGGTGGCAGTACTACAAAAGTATTTCTATTGGCCGAATCTTCGATAGGATGTCGGGAAGTACATCAGATCATGTACTGCCTATGCCATTGCCAAACTGACCATCAAGAAGCAAGGCCTCTATACCCCGCTACCTACCCCTAGTCGACCTTGGGAATCCATCTCCATGGATTACATGTCAGGCCTTCCTTCCACTAAGCATGGGAATGACTGTGTTTTTGTGGTCGTCGACAGGTTCTCGAATATGGCCATTACGACGGCCTACAAGAAGAATATCACAGCAGAAGCCACTGCTAAACTCTTCTTTGAATGAGTGTGGGTGCACTTTGGGATCCCACATTATATCATCTCAGATTGGGATAGTCGGTTCCTCAGTACATTTTGGTCCAGTCTCTGGTCAATGCTGGACACCAAACTCACTAAGTCCACAGCCTTCCATCCTCAAACTAATGACCAGACAGAGGTTGTCAATAGGATGATTGTACACATTCTGCGCATGTACAACTCAAAGCATCCACGCACATGGGACGAGAGCCTCCCCTATGTTCAGCACAACTACGACCAGGCTCTTCACAGCTCAACTGGCCACAACCCTTTTCAGGTGGGCTTGGGATTCTAGCCACTATGCCCCATTGATGTGGCCATGCCACTTGCAGCTACTCACACAAATTTAGCTCATGTCCAGTCCGAAACAGACAAGGAAACCAGCTTCATTGAGAACATCCAACATATTCACCACCAGGTCCATGAAATTCTAAAGAATCAAATGCCAAGTGCAAGCAGTGACATGATCAACATCGGGTGCCACACAAGTTTCAGGTGGGCAACAAAGTCTGGTTGCATTTGCAAAAGTAACACCTTACTGGAGCCTATCGGAAACTGAGACCACTCCGATATGGCCCTTACACCATTACTAAGGCTGTGGGAGACAATGCATTTGAGCTCAGCATTCCCCCATTCCTTGGCCTGCACCCAATGTTCAATGTGGACTGCCTTCGGCCATACTTTCCACCATTGCTAGACACATCTGACATTGCAGGACAACTCACACCCACAAAATTAAATCCAGATTGCATGGAACAAGCTGCAACTGATCGGATCATGGACACTCAGATCAAGAACACTCACCAACAGAATATCCAACTGTATCGAGTTTTCAAAGCAGGCCAACTCCTTCACCAGGGCAAGTGGCTCACCAGGGACCAAGTTCAACAAAAATTTCCTCATCTCATGAAGGAACTCAACGCCATGGGGACCATTGCTTCCTAAGTGGGGAGGAATGATCCAGGTGGATATTGGTGGCCACCTGCCAAGTCCACCTAGACCCTCACCATTGTTTCTCTCAGCATTTTCAGTTTCCTTAATTGTAGCACAACTTACTATTTTTAGCAGTTTTTGGGTCCTGAACTTTTGGAGCCATTTTGAGGCCCTAAACGCCGTTTTTTGGGAAATTTGGGGGCAACATGGGTCCATGGACCGATGTTTCTCTTCCCAAAGTTGTAGTGCTCGGATAGATCTTTTTAATGAGATATTATACGCGTCAAACAGAGATCATATGCCAAAGTTACGACCCCAGGGAGTTGATGTACCAATTTACCCAAACGGGGCCCACAGTTTGGTGTTTCATCTTCTAGGGTTAGGTTTTGGAATGTTAAGGGTTTTCCATTGTTTCTCAACAATAAATAGGCCTTCGAGCCTCATTGTAACACAGTTTAGAGGCATGTAGCCACCACATCTCTTCTCAGAGATAAGCTACCATCACCCTAGCTGGTTTATTTCCATTACTGTTTGTAAGCATATTTCAGTATTTTACATTAATGAAATGAAGTATTATTTCCACTGCATATATGTGTTTATGGTTATCTCTGTAATTTGTTGTGTTCTTGTTTAAGTCCGGATCAAGCTCCTCATCTGCATGAAAATAAATCTCCCTCTCAAGGGAACATCTCATGGCCTTCTCTTCATTGAACTTCACATCTCTATGAACAAATTTCATCCTGTGAGATGGCGGGTACACCCGATAGCTGTGAGGTGTATCAATGTACCCCAAAAATATTCCCAACTTAGATGTCGACTCTAGCTTTTTCATTTCATCCTTGGAAACATGATAATAAACTCATGAACCAAAGATCTTGAAGTGTGACACATATGGTTTCTTCCCTTAAAAAGCTTCTTCTAGTGTACTCATCCTGAGAATCTGAAGAGGACTCATGTTATGCACATATACAATTGTGTTGCATACTTCAACCCACAAGTGTAATGGTAGGCCCTGATGATGCAACATCGCCTGTGTATCTTCCAAAATAATTCTATTCTTCCTCTCAACCGCCCCATTTTATTGTGGGTTATGGGGTGTTATTAACTCCTGTTGAATGCCTTCTTTTGCACAAAAGTTATTGAACTCATTCGGCACATATTGATCACGGTTATCGCTCCTGAGAGCCTTCAATTTCTCACCAATGTCTTTCTCATCAAGTGCTTTAAATTGACCAAATTTGGAGAATGTATGGTCTTTCTTCTACATGAAGAAAATCTAGCAGTTACATGAGAAATAATTTACAAATATAACATAATACCTGTTCTTGGCCATGGAGGCTATCGAGAAAGGTCCACACACATCTGAGTGAACTCTTTTAAGGACTACTTTCTCTCTATTGTCCTTATCATGAAAGGTGGCTTTGGTGTACTTCCCTAGTGTACGCCCTTTGCATGTATCTTGCTGCTCTAGAGAGCAGTTGGGAAGTCTTGTGGAAATCGGTTGCATGATCTTCAAATCTCCATGGTGCAATGGCCAAGTCTCCTATGCCATAATTCACTGATGTCTTGGCTCTACACCTTCTCTGCTTTCATGCTCAATGAAACACAGTCTTCTACATTTCGTTTGTAGAGGTTCTTCACTCGAACCTCAATCCGCTTCACTTGTCCTATGACGATATGTCTAAGGAAATCCTTTCCTTTGCTAAATATCACATTGTAGCCATGGTATTCCAACATAGCAACTGAAACTAAATTCTTCTTCAGACCCGGAACATACATGACATCTTTTAATGTGAGAGGAGACCATAATCCCTCTGAAAAGTAACTGTACCGATACTAGTTGTGTTATTCCTTCCATCATCTCCTATCTCGATGTGCATATGGAGGTCCATCTACTCCAAATCACTGAAAAATTCTTTTTTCCCATCATATGGAATGAGGATCCACTATCCAGATACCACACACTACCCATCACCAATGTCACCATGCATGCAATGAGTGTGAAATCCAACTCAAATTTTGAAGCTAGAGCTTCACCTACTACTCCTCCTGAAGGCTTCTTGTCGACCTTCTTTTGTCGAAACTTCGTGGCATAGTGTCCTAGATCATGAAAGTGAAAACATTTAATCTTCGACAAGTCTTTCTTCTTTCTCACTTGACCAGAATCTCCTTTGGATTTGGATTTATTCCCTTTCTCTTTCTTTGACTTTCCATCCAAGGCACAATTCTCCTCATCCTCAACCTTGGATGAAATTCCATCTCTGTTGCTCCACCTGATCTCTTCTTGCACAAGATCAAAACATAACCTCTCCCAACTTGTAGTTTGTCTCTACCATTCACAAAATTTTGATAACTATGCCATCTCTTGGGAAGACCCAACAAAGCTAGAGCTACCATATCTTCTTATGGAATAGTAATATAGACCTCACCAAGTTCATCATGAAACCATGTGAATTTTCTCAGGTACTACAAAATTTATTCAACCTTCTGAATTTTGATGCTATGAAGTTTGTCCTTAAGTGCTAACTTCATGTGGTCACTTTTGTTCTCAAACAAGTTGGTCAGTATTTTCCACATAACGAATGGAGTTTCTTTTCGAATGAGATTCGAGACAATATGATCTCAAATTCCCTCCAATATAATCCTCCTTGCTTTAGCCACATACTTCTTCCACTTAGCGAGATCCTGGGCATCAACTACTAGGGGTTTAACTACATATGTATTGATGTAATATAGTAGCTTTTTATCATCTAATACCACCTCCATACTAATCTTCCATGCCACAAAATATGTGGTTCCTTCCAGAGCATACTCAAGCCTAAATCCGGTGGAAGTCATCTTCTCAGTCTTGGAGAAAACCTGCAACACTGATCTTGTAATTTGAACCTCCTGCACAAACTTCAAATTCTCTTGTCTACTATGATTCTAACTCTGATACCATGTATAAATTCCTTGTAGATTCAAACTAATTATGTAATTTTATAAAACAAAAGACTTGAATCTACTCTACTCATTAGCGGAAACAATTAATCGATCGAGAAATCATAACATAAACATGAGACAAGATTCAATCAAATATGCTCAAATATTTATCTAAGGGGAAGGAAACTACTTAAAAACCCTTTCTATATGTATGCATTAGTCAAAAAATAGAGAAGAAATACAATTTTTATGTTTGTGGAAAAACCTGTGAACATTTTTTTGAAACCAATGTTTCGGACTAGCTTAGTGAGTCCATCATCAGGGCAATGTGATTTGTATTTTGAGAAGAGAGAGTGTTAAATCTTGGAGCTATTAATAGTTAATTGAAAAAAAAAGTTTTTTGTTTGTTTTTTTTTGTTTGTTTTTTTTGTTTGTTTGTTTGTTTGTTTTTTTTTTTAATATATTTATTTGTTTTGTTTGTTTTTTTTTGTTTTTTGTTTTTTTTGTTTTGTTTTGTTTTGTTTTGTTTTGTTTTTTTTTTTGGTTTTGTTTTGTTTTTGTTTTGTTTTTTTTTTTTTTTTTGGTTTTGTTTTGTTTTGTTTTGTTTGTTTGTTTGTTTTTTTGTTTTGTTTGTTTTTTTGTTTTGTTTTTTTGTTTTTTTTTTGTTTTGTTTTTTTGTTTTTGTTTTGTTTTGTTTTGTTTTTGTTTTTGTTTTTGTTTCTGTTTTTGTTTTTGTTTTTTTTTTGTTTTTTTCAGATAATTTAATAAACTTCTTTTTTTCAATTAAATATTAATAGCTCCAAGATTTCACACTCTCTATTCTCAAAATACAAATCACATTGCCCTGATGATGGACTCACTAAGCTAGTCCGAAATGTTGGTTTCAAAAAATTGTTCACATGTTTTTCCACAAACATAAAAATTCTACCAGCCTTTATGTACTCTCTCTTTAACAAGAAATAAAATGCTTGTTCAATCCTGAACAATCTTTGCATAAGTATAATCTATCTCACTACCTCACAAGCTGATAATGGCCAATACTTAACCAATTATGATACCTGCCAAGCTTCTATTTCTTTGCGATGTTTCCTTTGGAGTTAGCCCCCTATTAATTAGGGAAATTCCCAATTAGAATTGCGCAATCCCCGTAGGACCTTCTTTGACTACATGTACCACCTGTATAACTCGGAAAATTATAAAATTGATAGTACACTGCCCTTGAACTCCAATCTCAACTGGGTAAATTGAATTTAATGCATGAATGAGTTAATTATGGCTAATTTATCAGTTAACTAGTTGAACATTGAAGTTGCACCCCAATACTAGACCTCCTACTAGTTCCTCGAACAGTTGGAACTAGTTTAACTGGATTAAATTATTACAACTCAAATTAAACTCAACCTAGGCATCTAAAATTTTGGAACCACTCTACATGATTCAAGTTAGGCCCTCAACTCGAATTAACTAAACCAACTAAGTGAATTTAACTTAGTTAAATCATACAAGTTGTCCTGCGATGTCGAATTACAATTTTATCCTAATTTAATTCAAGGGAAAATTAAATCAAGATTTTCTTGTTGCCATTTTGAACACAACTCATATCCATCATCATTCAAAAACTTGTTAAAATATGAACCCATAAATTTTTATTGTAGCAAGTTTTATATGCAAATGATAAAATTTATCGGTAATTAGTCTCGGGAAAGACAAGGAAACCAAGTAAATTATAATATTAAATTAACTTCAATAGCACAGTCATGGCCACTACTGCCAGTAGGCGTCTATAGCCTTGAAATGGATGTCTTTTAACCCAATCAGATGCTTTTATCCCATCTACTAGTTATAGGTACATAGTTCAACAATCCTTTTAATTTATTTCTTATAGATTTTCTTAGAAATCGACTGGAGGTCACTCTCTAGCTTGATAACCAACTAATGATAGTGCCATTCATGAAAACCAACAAAAGTGAACAAGCCATCTTGTGATGAGACCTCTTGTCTTTTAGCCCTATGACCAAAAGCCATTACCTTGGCTTGGTGACCAACAATGGTAATGTGACTTTGTTAGAACCCATGATCATGGTAGGTCGACTCATGATGAGACCTCATGTCCTTTAGTTAACTTATTTTTTAAGATCTAACTATGATCCAGGTGGATAATGATGGCCACCCGCCTATTCCACGTGGACCCCGACCATTGTTTCTTTCATTTTTTCAATTTCCTTAATTGTAGCATAGTTTACTATTTTTGGCATCTTTTCGGATCCTGAACTTCTGGAGTCGTTTTGAGGCCCTAAACGATGCTTTTTTGGAAATATTCCTCCAATAGATTTCAATGAAATCACATTTTTAATTTTAGTCCTTGGAGAGATCTTTCTAATGAGGTATCATGCGCGTCAAACATAGTTAATACGACCAAGTCATGACCCCGAGAAGTTGGCTACCCAACTAACCCCCAACGGGGCCCATAAACTCTTGGTGTTACATCTCCTCGAGTTAGGATTTTGGTTGTTTAGGGTTTTCTCTTATTGTTCAATAATAAAAATGCCCTTGAGCCTCATTGTAACGTGGTTCAGAGGCATGTAGCTGCTGTTATCTCAAAATCAGATCCTGATAGGCTGCTGGTCAGGTTGACTCTAAGTAACTATTTCAACCTACTTTAGGCTGAGGCTTAGCCTCCTCAACCTGAGAGGGCTCTCTCTTGATGGATTAATGATTTTGATTAAAGATAAGATGGCTAACTCTTATAGAACAACTGTGAAAAATATGAATGGTGGAAACACATTAAACAAAACTATCCATTGGGCTTATGGAGTCAACAACACCTCAATATAACAATGAACTCAACCCTACATGGAAGTCAGGGCATTCAGCATTTAAACATTCAGAACATAAACTCATATGGGACCACACAGTTTATAAGTGTATACAGGAAGTCAGAGCACATTCAGTGAATTCTGAGTGATTATACATCCATACCACTGTAAGAATTAAGGAAAGGACAACATCACATATTCTGAACATAAAAAATCCTTCATGAATCCTTAGAAGTAAAGTCAAGCATGTATTACTGAAAATGAGTCTTACATAGGCCAAATACAAGCTTTTCCATAAAATTTCCAACCCCATTGTACATCAGCTATTCTGCTATATATAGAGCTCTTTACACAACTTAGATTCCTCTTCTAGGATGAGGAAAATTCGAATTCTACCTGACCTGACACCTAATGACACTCAAAACTAACTATTAAATGCAAATGCCACCTAACTAGCAGTCGTAGAGACCTAATACAACTAGGAGTGTAACTCCTTATCATGATTACAACAACCTTATCTAAGCATTAAACACTCCTTTTGACACATAAAACTCCATGAAGTCGAATTTGATGAAGCCCATAACCTTCCAGTTGGCCCTTGATGACTCATCCTTTTGTTGTTCCTAGAAACTAGGAAACTGTCCCTTGCTCTGTTCTGGCTGAAAAATAGGTCTTGGGACAGAGTTCATAACTTCTCATAAACAATGTATTTGGAAAAACTGAAGGAGGCTTTTGTGAACCAATACATTCGTAACAAAAACCTCTCTTGGTTTTTTAAAACACCTTTCCTACCATCCAGAATATTTCTTTGAAAAACAGGTGTCAAACAGAGAAATATGCCTGTGAAAAAACTTGCACCTACAGTAGTTTCGTAGCGCAAGTTTGATCATTCATTTCTCTCAAATCATAATGGATTTGAAGAAAGTGGAAGAGGTTTTTGTATTTCAGTATCTTATGAATGAAAACCTCTTTCAAATTTTAGAGATAAGCTTTCAAATGCTCAGAAACGCTTCTAGAAGTTGACTAGTAAAAACAGGGAAACAAAACTCCTCCTTTTTAGAGTTTCATTCTTATGCTCCTCTTCGAATCCTTCTGCTGACCATGCTGTCTCTTTAATCATATGAAATGCATTAAATAAACCATGAAATCTGATCCCACACTTGAATTAAGACAAATAGCTCCTTTAATGCTTCCTGAAGCATCATCTAGCTATGAAACAATTTCCACTTTTATAACATGTAGCTTAGAATTCAACAAAAATGTCCTCCTTCTACTTGTTTTGCCCTTGCTGAATGTTGACACTTTGTAATTGATCTTTTGCAGAGATTCCCCTTTGAAAATATTTCCCTTTGTCTCTCAAAATTGGTCCACTAATTCATAATATGCTCCTACAGCAGTTTCGTAGCGCTCTACGAAACTGCTGATCATTAGGCATCACTTACAGCAGTTTCGTAGCACGCTACGAAACTGCTGTGTAATTACAAAAACACATCTTTGAACCAAATTTTTTTCATTTTGAGCCTTTTGCTATTTTCAAATGTCTCTTTTCATGTGCCTTGAAACTTTTCAAACTGAATATATATATATATATATATATATATATATATATATATATATATATATATATATATATATATATATATAGACCCCATTCTTCAAGGTATGTATGCAATATGTAACCTTGGCATTTGTGAAAGAATCTTCAAGTAACAAGGAAGAAGAGATGTATGCCAATCATTGGAAATGAAGACAACATCCTCCTCATAAGATCTACTAAATGTTCACTATTTTGCTCTGATTTAAAGATTGTCCAGCTGTTGCCACATCTACACAAGGCAGAATGCGGTCAAGGGCGGTATTTTCTATTGAAGGTGCTTCAGTGTGAACATTTTTCCCATTCTTTCCATATTCCTCCACATAACACCAATCAGGAATATCTGTTGTGCCAATCAGGAACCATCCATTTCTTTGATATGCTCCCAAGAGTAATTACTTTTAGCTGTCTCTGCAATCTTAGCCAAATGATCATGGGTAAAAGTAGCGTTGCATGGGTTGCTTGGATTGATAATAACCATTGCCACTGTGTTGCTGTCTGTAATTGTATGAATCCCTGTGTAATGCATCAAACTAAATTGAGAAATTTTGGCATTAGTATTCTTAAGTGATAACAGTGGCTCCACTTGGGATAGTGTGCTCCTGTAGTACACTAAGAACTCGTAGGTCCAGTGCTTTGTCCATTTTATGAAAAACATAGATTTGCTTGATGAGCATTCCTTTCCAACTTCTTGGGCCTTCACCTCGAGCTTAAACTTGATGATCATTGTGAGAGAAAGAAATCTACCACTACTGAAAAAAATGCTCAGTCAACCTTGAGCTTATTTCCATTTTCCTACCTACCTACCCTATCAGCTGCAAGCTCCACTTGTAGCTCAAGCAACATGATATTTCCAATAAAGCCAATCAATTGTCCTCTCTGATATTGGAGGCTCTTGACTGCATTCAACCTCAAAATAACCATGGTAGTGAGATGACCAAATCAACCTATAATGTATATGATCTTCATAATGGAAATGAAATTGAAATACTGATGTGCAAAACTTTGCCATGTATTCATTTATAGGGTCAAAGAAAACATGGTTATTTTGATAATCATCATAACATTCTATCTCTTTAGACAACTGATCCTTAGCCACACAAAATTCCTTTGATGTGCTATCCAACTGCCTTTCTGCATGATTCCCATAGACAATGTAATTTTCCTCACTATTGTGATCATTCTTTGATGTAAGCTGCTGCAAGGAATCACAAAAATGAACAACCTTTTCTTCTGCCCGAGGATTATAAAAAATTTCTTCCAGTATTTCTTCTTGGTGTTTGCAATCAATTTCATATTCTTTATGATCAAAAGACTGACAAATCTACTGCATCTTTTCATTCATATCAAAGGATGAAACATGGTTTTCACAAATAAACCCCTGCTGATCTTCATGCTGCGTTTCATGAGATGTTATACTTTCTTCTTGGTGTTGAAATGCATTGTTATGAAGAGCCTCTAAAATTTCTTCATCCATAAATTCATCATCATCATAACAATCCTCCAAATATTGAATAAAACTCGTAGAATTTTTACAACAATCTTTGACCAGAAATAAGGAGGGATGACACTCTTTATACATGTCATAGAAAACATCATGGAAATCAGCAAGAGAATATAATGAACCATTTTCCAAACTTTTATACCAAGACCATGCTTTTCCTTCTAAAGTGGTCATAAACATCCTCATGAGACAATCCTCAGGAAAGTGAACCTTAAGATTGCGTACATGCATATGAAACCTAACCAAATGAAGAGCAGCATTGTCTTTCTTTTCATCTTTGAATATCGAAAGATCCTCTAACCAATCAACCTTTGGCATAGGATTTGGAAAACCAGGGATATGAGACCGATTCATAGGAGCATACCTGGCATTCATTCTTGCAGTGGAATTCATCTTGAAACTTCATCAAGCTACTGATCTTCTAGCAGTTGAGTCACCTTCCAATTTCTTATTCAATGTGTGGAGTCGCCAAGGTAGTTTTGCAGCCTCAAATAGATGTCTGAGCTCCTGCTACCTTCAGAAGTTCAACCTCTTAATTTCGGGAATGAATAGACTTCAGGCTCCCGGAAGACGCACCAAAATGTTATCTCAAAATCAGATCCTGATAGGCTGCTAGTCAGGTTGACTCTAAGTAACTATTTCAACCTACTTTAGGCTGAGGCTTAGCCTCCTCAACCTGAGAGGGCTCTCTCTTGATGGATTAATGATTTTGATTAAAGATAAGATGGCTAACTCTTATAGAACAACTGTGAAAAATATGAATGGTGGAAACACATTAAACAAAACTATCCATTGGGCTTATGGAGTCAACAACAGCTCAATATAACAATGAACTCAACCCTACATGGAAGTCAGGGCATTCAACATTTAAACATTCAGAACATAAACTCATATGGGACCACACAGTTTATAAATGTATACAGGAAGTCAGAGCACATTCAGTAAATTCTGAGTGATTATACATCCATACCACTGTAAGAATTAAGGAAAGGACAACATCACATATTCTGAACATAAAAAATCCTTCATGAATCCTGAGAAGTAAAGTCAAGCATGTATTACTGAAAATGAGTCTTACATAGGCCAAATACAAGCTTTTCCATAAAATTTCCAACCCCATTGTACATCAGTTCTTCTGCTATATATAGAGCTCTTTACACAACTTAGATTCCTCTTCTAGGATGAGGAAAATTCGAATTCTACCTGACCTGACACCTAATGACACTCAAAACTAACTATTAAATGCAAATGACACCTAACTAGCAGTCGTAGAGACCTAATACAACTAGGAGTGTAACTCCTTATCATGATTACAACAACCTTATCTAAGAATTAAACACTCCTTTTGACACATAAAACTCCATGAAGTCGAATTTGATGAAGCCCATAACCTTCCAGTTGGCCCTTGATGACTCATCCTTTTGTTGTTCCTAGAAACTAGGAAACTGTCCCTTGCTCTGTTCTGGCTGAAAAATAGGTCTTGGGACAGAGCTCATAACTTCTCATAAACAATGTATTTGGAAAAACTGAAGGAGGCTTTTGTGAAACAATACATGCTTAACAAAAACCGCTCTTGGTTTTTTAAAACACCTTTCCTACCGTCCAGAATATGTCTTTGAAAAACAGGTGTCAAACAGAGAAATATGCCTGTGAAAAAACTTGCACCTACAGCAGTTTCGTAGCGCAAGTTTGATCATTCATTTCTCTCAAATCATAATGGATTTGAAGAAAGTGGAAGATTTTTTTGTATTTCAGTATCTTATGAATGAAAACCTCTTTCAAATTTTATAGATAAGCTTTCAAATGCTCAGAAACGCTTCTAGAAGTTGACTAGTAAAAACAAGGAAACAAAACTCCTCCTTTTTAGAGTTTCATTCTTATGCTCCTCTTCGAATCCTTCTGCTGACCATGTTGTCTCTTTAATCATATGAAATGCATTAAATCAACCATGAAATATGATCCCACACTTGAATTAAGACAAATAGCTCCTTTAATGCTGCCTGAAGCATCATCTAGCTATGAAACAATTTCCACTTTTATAACATGTAGCTTAGAATTCAACAAAAATGTCCTCCTTCTACTTGTTTTGCCCTTGCTGAATGTTGACACTTTGTAATTGATCTTTTGCAGAGATTCCCCTTTGAAAATATTTCCCTTTGTCTCTCAAAATTGGTCCACTAATTCATAATATGCTCCTACAGCAGTTTCGTAGCGCTCTACGAAACTGCTGATCATTAGGCATCACTTACAGCAGTTTCGTAGCGCGCTACGAAACTGCTGTGTAATTACAAAAACACAGCTTTGAACCAAAATTTTTTCATTTTGAGCCTTTTGCTATTTTCAAATGTCTCTTTTCATGTGCCTTGAAGCTTTTCAAACTGAATATATATATATATATATATATATATATATATATATATATATATATATATATATATATATATATATATATATATATATATATATATATAGACCCCATTCTTCAAGGTATGTATGCAATATGTAACCTTGGCATTTGTGAAAGAATCTTCAAGTAACAAGGAAGAAGAGATGTATGCCAATCATTGGAAATGAATACAACATCCTCCTCATAAGATCTACTAAATGTTCACTATTTGGCTCTGATTTAAAGATTGTTCAGCTGTTGCCACATCTACACAAGGCAGAATGCGGTCAAGGGCGGTATTTTCTATTGAAGGTGCTTCAGTGTGAACATTTTTCCCATTCTTTCCATATTCCTCCACATAACACCAATCAGGAATATCTGTTGTGCCAATCAGGAACCATCCATTTCTTTGATATGCTCCCAAGAGTAATTACTTTTAGCTGTCTCTGCAATCTTAGCCAAATGATCATGGGTAAAAGTAGTGCAGCATGAGTTGCTTGGATTGATAATAACCATTGCCACTGTGTTGTTGTCTGCAATTGTATGAATCCCTGTGTAATGCATCAAACTAAATTGAGAAATTTTGGCATTAGTATTCTTAAGTGATAACAGCTGCCACATCTCTTCTCAAATATAAGCTACCATCGCCCGAGCTAGTCTCATTTGCATTCTGTTTGTAAGCATATTTCATTATTTGATAATTAATGAAAGATAGTGTTATTTCTGTTGCATCTATGTATTTATGGTTATATTTGTAATTTGTTGCGTTCTTATTTAAATTTGGATCAGTGGCATCAGAGTGGTCTTCTCTTTCTCTATTTTTCTTTGCATGTCCCCAACGAGGTCGGGATATAAGGAGTTAGGGCCCGAACTGGTTGAACCTTTGCAAGACCAGCCTCAGAAATCTCGATGGCCTCCTATGGAGTAGGTAAATCTCCTTTGCGGATAGAGGTGATCCCTCTAACCCTAAAGTGGGTCTAGCCACAAATAGAACAACCTAATGAAAACTTCCTTAAATTAGAATCAAATAAGAGGGCCTACCTCTTAGAACGCTAGTCCACTTGATGATGACCTCGCTCCTTTGCTCCAACTCCTTTTCGTTATTCTCCTTCAAATACCTGAAACAAATGCACAAGAGACAACAACAAATGTAATAACATACAATCACATTCAATTTACTTAAAAAGTCAAGGAATCTTAAGCCATCAAATGTAATATGACACTCAATGTAGGAAATAAATCATTAGTTCTATTGATATAAATCTTAGAAAGAGATACAACCAAAGCCTTGATGTTGCAGGTCTCCTCCGACGTATCCAGATTCCAACACCACTTGTAGCATCTCATGGTTAGCCTCAACAATGGAAGTTTAAGGCTTCCTCCCTTTAGTTCCAAACCAAACCAAACCAAACACACTATTCTCCCTTTACACACATAAACTAGAAGGCAAAAGGCTATAGATATCTTGATGATTATTCAAGCTCCAAAAAGACTAGTTCAACTTGGAAAAGGAGGAGTTTGTATAGCTTTGATGGAGGGGATATGGTTCCTCTTATGATGGGGGAGGGCTTGTATCTTTGTTTTGTTCCATCTTTATAGGGGAAAGGAGCCCAAAAAAACTTCCTTAGCTATATCCAGCCCAACCATTTACCAAAATTCCATTCCACGAAGCTTCTAGAGTTGGAAGCTTCGACTCCATTTTTAAAAACTTACCAAAAGAGGATTAGTGTGAGTGAGGAAGGGCTCACTTGCATTGTACGGTGCTATGTCTGGTTTCAAACTCTGCAAATCAGTGTAGGGAAGGAACTGATCACTAGCGCGACGTCTTGAAAACTGGGACTGAAGGAAGATTCTTGGGAAATGATGCAAGAGGGGAATATTCCACTCATGAATAGGGATGTAAAGGCATGCTCTTTGTGATGGGAAAGCATATAGAGCTCACTGTAGAGGTCCTCTAGGATCAAGGAACGGGGAGTATAGGGATAGTGACAAAATAATGTGTAATAGATGCCCCCTAAAGTGTGAAGGCCGAACTAGAGTGAGGGGTGAAATGCTTTACAAGTAGACGAATGGAACCAGAGACCATCATCAAAAAACCTGCAAGAAAGCATAGATACATATACATCACTGAAAAATCTGATAAATGATACATGAATTGTGGTATGGAAGCAACCATCCAGAAAAATATCATGTAAATGGATCCAAGGTATGGGTGCAACCATCCAATAATGAGAAGGATCACATATAACAACTCATGGTATGTTCACAACCATCCATCTGAAAGAGACATGTATATCAACATGATCATGTCACATTGCCTTGCAACCTGGACTTTAGTAATCTGAGCCCAGGGTCTTGCACTCCAACACGACCCGATCAAAGTACAAATTCTAACATGTGAATAGATGTGTCGAAGTCGAACATGCTAGAAAATCACTTGATTACCGGTCAATGATGTGAACTGTTAACAAGCACGAGAGAAACCACCAATAATGACGATGGCACTCAAGGTACCAGCAACACAATCCACAGAATGTGAATAAGGAACTGAAGTCGAACACCCATGAAATCACCTGATCGAAAGCCAATGATATGAACTTATCGTCGAGTGCGAAGAAATTTCCATTAGGGCATGAAAGCTCTAAGGTACTAGAAAGGAGTCTCTTAGCCAACTTCCCAGATAATGAACTGAAGTCGACAGGAAGTGACCTTGTCGAAGGAGGGCCATGATGTATCCCACATCATCGACATGAGACAAAGGGATGTAATGATTTTGGATGATATAGAGAATCGGGAATGAGTGTAACTGCATAAGGATAACTCTTGAACATATTAGTGACTCGACTCTAGAGTTTGGAAGCTTTTGGATCCATAGGATTAGAGGTCATGATGACGTGGCAAATATCCACTGGAAAGGAAAAAATGAATGGCCCAACCCAGAAAAGTCAACGCTGAAGTGGGGATATCCCAACCCAACACGAAGCAAAAAGTGTCATGTTCAAGAGTGAGCTGCCGACACAACTGATGGAAATTTCCCATTTTCCCCCCACCATTTCTAGTAGGTACCTGTTGTGGCTAGCAACACCCCCCCCTTTTTCATTTAAGTGTTATCCAAAATACTAAATGAATGGGGACCCTTAGTTAAAATTTAGGAAAAGAAGAGTTTCCTTTCTTCAAAGTAAGGTTACCATCATAAGTTTAGGAAGATATTTTGAATACTTTAAAACCTAAGTTTATGATAAGAAAAAATCTTTAAAGAAACCGCATCATAAAATAATAGAAAAACACCTCCATTTGGGTATAATCCCGGTATGTGCAAGATTCTCGTACTAAGCAATATATCGCATCGCAATAAGGTAATGCTAATGAGAAAGACTTCAAGATTTTCCGATTTGCAATAACCCCGATCACAAGGTCGCATATCGCAGGGAATGGGCTAACAAAATATGGCAAGCATAAAACTTCTGCGATCTGCGATGTTGCGATATCGCGATAAAGAGATGGTTGCGATATTAAGCCAACTCAACTCTGCGATGTTATATTTGTGAGTCGGTGCGAGAGCACGATAGTGCAATAATGCGATGTCGTGATCTGCGACGATTGTGAACCAAATCGCAAAATCACTCCATCACAAATCTTTCGGGCACACTATTCAAGAAAAGCCACTTACCGTAATCTGACTTAAGATCATGCGCTTTTAATGATAATAAAGGAATTAGTTGTCATCTATTAAATGTAGACACGTGCTTTTGCAAAGAATTACTTCACGTAAGGTGGCATATTTGATATATCTGCTGCATTTAAGACTCTCCCATCACCTTTCTTGATCAGTCATTTCCATTTCGCTTGTGAGCTGTAGGAACGAAGAACGAAGGACGATACCAAGCCATACGCAGGAGGAAATGGGAAAGAAAAATAAGGCTCAGGGCTCTGAGGTGAAGAAAATGACACCTTTATATACAGACACAACTTGTAGTAGAGACACAGGGATATCAATGTGGGAAAGCATGTACAGACTGCTTGAAGAAGAAAACCCCAGAATAATGAAGGTTACCGCTGTTGCAGACTCACAGGGCTCTTCCGAAGCATCCTTAGAAGAACTAGCGTGCTCATTCCTTCATCGGATAGTAGCAAGGCCTAAAATTCTCCCATATACGGATATGATCAAGTGGATACTTGACAATGCAAAAATGAACGACAGATAGTTCAAGATTCAAGGACATGGGCTCATCGGGTCATTCGCTGCACAAGACTTAAAGCTCATGTATCATCTTCTTGAACCGCAGGCGAATTACAATGCACAATTCATTAAAAAATTTGTGGCGGAGAACCCAAACCTATCAGAGACCACCAAAGATTGGTCCAGAAAAGATGAACCGCTCAAGAAAGATAAAAACAGTATGTACAACACTGGTTCCCTCACCTCTCCATATTGTTTTGCTGCGGCCATGCTTTGTAGATTATTTGGGATGCCAGATATCAATAAGTTTTCGTCTGAATGGTTACCATTGATCGATGCTGCCACAAATGCCATTATTATAGATTAGGCCAAGATCTTTTCTGATAACCTATTCACGGCTATTATCAATTACCGGTCTAAAAGATCCATGTCTCAAAGGATCTATCCTCCTTTTTACCTATCCGCATATGTTATGGATTCTATTTGTTATGTGTCTAAATTTCCCGCTATGGGTTGGAAATGGACAACTCAGGACCCATTACCCATCCATGTTTATCATAAGATATTATGGGATTCTCGGTTCATTCCACATTTCTACCAAATTTGTCACGAGCTTATCTTACCCATGTATAGAATGATGTATGATAAAGAACCCCCGAGGTGCTCACCTGAGGCACAGATAGATATCATCCCCATCGCAAGATGGTTCGGAGAAGGATGGTTCACCTAGATTAGAGTATTTGGAAGCACCGTTCCCCCTCATGTCTTGGCTTTGTATATTCCTGACAAACTTCTGGCTCGAGAAATTGCATATCAAACCTTTTCAGAAGGCGGCCTAACTAAAGACCTAAAAGACAAAAAGAAGGCCATATGGCCACAGTTTCCTGTAGCTTGTGGGGCCTTTTCATTGTTCGATGTAGGTCACGCGTTCACTGAAGTAGAGAATATGATGTGTCTACAATTATTTAAATTCCCGGCAGGGCCATTTGACCCAAATGAGGTTGCCCAGGATTTCACAATGACAGTCAAGATAAAAGTGTTCGTTGGAAAGAAGGATTTGTTTGATGATTTATTTCAGAGTAAAAGCTCACTCCATGAAATTTTGCGGGAAGCTCAATCGCGATTGTCTCCAGATGACCTCCAAAGATTCATGGTATACAGGGAAAGAAGACTAGCCAGTGTTCCTCTAGAAAAGCTGCAACTACCTGCCAGAGAACCTACTCCAAGCATTAGCCTTAGTGGGAATTCAAGCGCTTCTGGATCTAAATCTAAGACTGGACAAGAGATGGCTAAGCATTCTAAAAGATCCGAAAACAACCAAGATAGAAGTGAAGAGTCAGCTAAAGACACCGCTCAGTCAATGGAATTTCCACAACAGCAAGTTATCGCCTCCTCGCCAAGAGATGTCCCCCCTCTCGTCATTGAAGCACCACCCGTCACAACAGAATTAGATAAAGAATGGGAAACCTTCAACGAACTGATCAATCTTGAAGGACAGGCCCCAAAAACACCTGTGAGCAATACACAGGTAGCACAAGAAGTGGGCTCAGCGTTTCTCTTCAACAAGCGGGACGATCAAATCAAGGAGGCAGAACAAGCAGAATGGGAGCAGAAGGTGCAAGAAAAGGGAAAAGCGGTCCAAGCACTAAGCAGGTTAAATTGGGAGTGTTACTGGGCATACTTGGTGAAGCTGCATAGTCAGTCGATGACTGTGAAATGTATCATAAATGCAGCCGAAAAAGTGGCGCCAGCTCTCATAGATTCTATTTTCTCAGCCCAGCTCAAAGCAGAAGTTAGCCAACCGACTCTCCTTAAACCAATGATGAATGCATGCAGCTTTAAAGATCGGATTCAGAAGTAGCTTAATTTAGAATGTTGTTTTTTCTTAAAAATTATATTAGAAAAAGGATGGTCATTTGAAAACCGCATCCTAAATTTTGTAAATAAAATATTATTAGAATTAGGAAGTAGTATTTAAACCCTTCTCATGCATTTAGAGAAGGGTCCAAAAATTTGTCAAAAACTTGTCCTTAGAACATGCACTTCTGCACCCTCAGAGGAGGTTTTGATGAATGAATGGATCAAGGTTTATTAATGTTTGCATTTGATATCTGCTACTGATGTGCACTTCTATACTCTTGGTAGATATTAGAACAAGTAGAGATAAATCATTGTTGCTTGAAGCTTATGAGTAGGACCAGTCATAAATGGTACTTTTATCTCTTGACCATTTCTGCTTATATTCTTAAAGTGATATACAGTTTTTAGTTGTTTATATGTTATTGCATGAATGTTTGAGTTACCATTTGGCACTTTTGTACGGTGGAGTCATTTATTTATGTTTGATATATGAATAACTTATTATGTGATATGCTGTTCACAACTATTTTGCCTAACTTTTTATGCAAAGTGGTTCATCTTAATTGATTTCCATTCTTATGATAGCTGAATGATCTTTATTACCAGTTATTATTTGAAATCTCTTTAGATCGCATAATAGAAGAAATACATCCCGGGTTAGCATAGATTAGATGTGCTTTTTTCATTAGATTACAATAGCATAGAATTAGATTAAAGTAGCTTAGATTAGAACTCTCAGATCAACATCATCCACTCTACACACACACACACCCTTAGATTGGGAAACTGGTCCCATTATCCCCAGTCGGACCCACTACACCAAATGGATAAGGAGCTGCCAACCAAGGTCCAAACCGGGTGGGTATCCCCCTTGTTGTCGACCCAATTTTTGGGGCTTCAACATATTTGGCGCTAGAAGGAGGGCCTAAAGCATAGTGTTTGTTGGAATGGTTTGAAATTGTAATCATTTGAATTAAGATGGCTGCTCACAAACTTCCCATTTGGAGTTGCATCCATGTTCGTGCCTCTTCCAACACTCCACCTGAAGTGGTAAGACTCTTGTCTCAGGTAAAATTCAATGGTAAGAATAATTCTTCTGCTTTTAATCATGCCCTTCAATTTATTCAAAGTGTTTCAAGTTCGAACGTTCAAAGTATTGATGAAGGCATTTTATGCAGAATTTTTACTCTCACATTCACGGCGGAAGCTAGAAAATGGTGTAGAACCCTCCCAGTTGCCTCAATTCACACCTGGGACCAATTTGTCAAGGCTTTCATTTGTAAATATGATTACTATGATTATGATAAGGTATATGATGAAATTGAGTATCTGCGAAAAGAAGATGAATCTGTTAGGGATTTTAATATGCGATTTCATCTTGCTTGTCTAAAATATGATCTTGAAAATGAACTCATGAATGAAGAATCTTCAGATTATGCTGAGAATTCCCTACCTCCTATGTCCGATCCATCAGAAATTAGTCCAAGTCTTGTTTTATTTTCTTCTAATAGGAATGAAAATTCCAATTTGAATGTGCAAATCACTCATGATGAAGAAACTTCCCAAAGCTTAGGAAACACGCCTGCTCTAATGCAAGAAGACAAAAGCGAGAACGTTGCAAGAAAGCCTGCCTTGGAACCAGAAAGCAACTTGGAGACAAGGTTAGATAATATCATTGCAAGTCAACAAATGTAGACGCCAAGGTTAGAACAACAAATTAATTCTCTTTCGGAAAATACAAACACGCAAAGGTATGATCTAAAGCCCGATGTCTACAATGAATGTGATGAACAAGAATTTTTTCATGATGATATTTTCAAATGCATTGTTTCGGAATTACATTTTTCTCTTTATCCTGATGTATTTAGTGATGATAATTTCCCCCCCTCAGTATTAATGATATCTCAAAAAGTACAGAGGATTATTCAAATGAATCACCATTAGGTTTTCAAGATAAAGAGGCAGCTATAGAACATCCTTTGGTCATTTACAAACAAGAATGACTTGACCTTCCTTTTTTGAAAATATTGGATGAAAAAGAAAAATCTAGAGAAACCTATAAAATCATTTATGATAGCTACTTTGATGATGATGATGTTGATTTATCTCAAGTAATCCAACAGAGCTCAGATAATGAGAGATATTCTAATTCGAGAATCATATCAGTCGATCCTCATTCCAGAATGACATATCATTTGCATGATTTTACTATCCAAAACAATATCCCGATCTATGATTCGTATCATGAGAAAACCCCCATGCCTGTTCCCAATCATAACTTGTTTTTTGATTCACAAGACGTAATTCGAAATTACTCGGATCCCGTAATTCTGGCCAGTTCTTGTGAAAAAGAAGATATTTCAAGTCAATCCCAGTTGTGCTGTAACATTAGTTGTACAGATAATCATTGCATTCTTTTTCGCTTGCACTCATTTCGTATAAAATCGGATTGTATTTTAAATTTTCAGACTTTTGATAGATTACTATGGTATATTGAGCACCTTATCAAAGAACATTCGGAAGATGTATTAGCATTTTGGAAAACTAAATTGTGTCAAGGAAATACAGAACTTTTTCAATTCCACGATCAATCAATATCAGCCTTTTAGAAGAAACTTCTATGTCATCCAAATCGTCATCAACGAAAGAAAGTATTTTTGGAAACTTGCCAGCAATTCACGTTAATTGATAAATCTCTTTCCAAAAATTTCCATCTATTCTTCATTGATTTATTTAGTGATTTATATGTGGAAACTTTCCTTTTACAAGAAATTGCTAAAAGCTTGACTTTAACGCATAGTAGATTACAGGCCATAAAAACTAAAAAATCATATTCGAAACCTGGCTTGTCATCTTTCCTATTACATGATCACCAATCCATAACAGAAATTCATCTTGATTTTTATGATCCAATAGGTATCCAATTGGACAGAAGATTTCATAAGAAAGAATTTTCAGGCGGAATTCCGATTGAAGTTACACTTTCTAATCCTACATTCAATATTCACAGTCCAAGAAAAGTTTTATTCTTAAAACTGATGTTTGAAAGGTACATACGTGTAGGAATAAAAATGAAAAGATGGTTCCACTGGGAATATCATTTTACCTAGTTAATTTTTCTGTGTATAGTTAGAATAGGAG
This sequence comes from Pinus tabuliformis, assembly GCA_031772625.1. Classification (NCBI taxonomy): domain Eukaryota; kingdom Viridiplantae; phylum Streptophyta; class Pinopsida; order Pinales; family Pinaceae; genus Pinus; species Pinus tabuliformis. Next base: position 181,084,980 of record CM062805.1, on the reverse strand, counting down.
TAGGGGTAGTTAGCTAGGTTATTAGGTGGATAATTTAATTTTTAAATGTTGGTAGGCAAAATAAGAGAAGAAATTATCCCTATCATGTACATAATCCAAGGGAATAGTTACCTCTCATTTCTTTAAATATTTTCCTCCCTAATAAAATTTGCCTGTGGTTAACAACATTTGACATTTACTAAAGACACCATTTCTCTATCAGATTTTGAACTTCTGCTTCTATAAATAGAAAATCTTTTGGAAACTTGATCTTTATTATTAATAGATACAGTTAAAAACTTTAAACCAGATATGATACTAGTTTCAACTTCAAAAAATTTGATGAAAGTAATCTTAGTGAAGAAATTGTTTTATATTAGTACAATGAAAGGTATCAATAACAAAATGAGGATTCCCTGTAGAACAACCATTTCCAAAAAACTCTATTATTGTCGTCTAGGGCTTTCTTAAGGAAAAAATGACTTCCTCCCTGCTAAAGAAAATCGCAGCATTTAGAGAAACGACCCAAGAATACACTATATCTTGAAGAATAAGAGGTCTCATCACGAGCCGACTTATCATGATCACAGATATTATAACTTGTTGTCTTTGCCATTACTGTCCACCAAAACAGGGCAACAACTTGAGATTGTTGAGATCAAAAGACAAGGGGTCTCATCACGAGCTAGATTGTTCATCAAAAGTGTAAATCAAGTGAATGACTGTGTCATAATTTGGCTACCAAACCAAGACATTGTTCTTTAAGAAAAAAAAAAATGTCAATATGGGTTTTTTCTTTGAAAGTTGTAGATCACCTTAAGCAGGATAAAGGATCATTACTGGGTAATAGGTAACCGTGTCGAGGCTATGAATGCTTGCTGGCAGCAGAGGCTCTACCTACGACAAATGAGCATATTTAAAAAGCTGGTACATAGGGAAGACCTTATTTTATCTTTACAAGACCAAGTAATGGCTGATGTAAATGCAAAGACAAGCTGAGGAAGCAAATAATTAAAATAGAAAGAGGTTGGAACAAAATGTCATTGACAGTTTGGAGTATAATGCGCTTTATCTTTTTATAATAAAGTTTAATTTTCTAAAAATTTTGTTTTGGAAATTTGAAAAGTTCAATAGAAAATCAGAGATAACTGGTTCTCCCAAGTGAATCGCCAATTGTTGTGGCCAGCAACAACCCCCCCCCCCCCCCCCCCCCTTTTTCATTTAAGTGTTGTCCAAAATACTAAATGAATGGGGACCCTTAGTTAAAATTTAGGAAAAGCAAGAGTTTCCTTTCTTCAAAGTAAGGTTACCATCGTAAGCTTAGGAAGATCTTTTGAATACTTTAAAACCTAAGTTTATGATAAGAAAAAATCTTTAAAAAAGTCGCATCATAAAATGATAGAAAAACACCTCCATTTGGGTATAATCCCGGTATGTGCAAGATTCTCGTACTAAGCAATATATCACATCGCAATAAGGTAATGCTAATGAGAAAGACTTCAAGATTTTCCGATTTGCGATAACCCCGATCGCAAGATCGCATATCGCAGGGAATGGGCTAACAAAATATGGCAAGCATAAAACTTCTGCGATCTGCGATGTTGCGATATCGTGATAAAGCGATGGTTGCGATATTAAGCCAAATCAACTCTGCGATGTTATATTTGTGAGTCGGTGCGAGAGCGCGATAGTGCAATAATGCGATGTCACAATCTGTGACGATTGCGAACCAAATCGCAAAATCACTCCATCACGAATCTTTCGGGCACACTATTCAAGAAAAGCCACTTACCATAATCTGACTCAAGATCATGCGCTTTTAATGATAATAAAGGAATTAGTTGTCATCTATTAAATGTAGACGCGTGCTTTTGCAAAGAATTACTTCACGTAAGGTGGCATATTTGATATATCTACTGCATTTAAGACTCTCCCATCACCTTTCTTGATCATTCATTTCCATTTCGCTTGTGAGCTGCAGGAACGAAGAACGAAGGACGATACCAAGCCATACGCAGGAAGAAATGGGAAAGAAAAATAAGGCTCAGGGCTCTGAGGTGAAGGAAATGGCACCTTTATATACAGACACAGCTTGTAGCAGAGACGCAGGGATATCGACATGGGAAAGCATGTACAGACTGCTTGAAGAAGAAAACCCCAGAATAATGAAGGTTACCGCTGTCGCAGACTCACAGGGCTCTTCCGAAGCATCCTTAGAAGAACTAGCGTGCTCATTCCTTCATCGGATAGCAGCAAGGCCTAAAATTCTCCCATATATAGATATGATCAAGTGGATACTTGACAATGCAAAAATGAACGACAGACAGTTCAAGATTCAAGGACATGGGCTCATCGGGTCATTCGCTGCACAAGACTTAAAGCTCATGTATCATCTTCCTGAACCGCAGGCGACTTACAATGCACAATTCATTAAAAAAATTGTGGCGGAGAACCCAAACCTATCAGAGACCACCAAAGATTGGTCCAGAAAAGATGAACCGCTCAAGAAAGATAAAAACGGTATGTACAGCACTGGTTCCCTCACCTCTCTGTATTGTTTTGCTGCGGCCATGCTTTGTAGATTATTTGGGATGCCAGATATCAATAAGTTTTCGTCTGAATGGTTACCATTGATCGATGCTGCCACAAATGCCGTTATTATAGATTAAGCCAAGATCTTTTTTGATAATCTATTCACGGCTATTATCAATTACCAGTCTAAAAGATCCATGTCTCAAAGGATCTATCCTCCTTTTTACCTATCCACATATGTTATGGATTCTATTTGTTATGTGTCTAAATTTCCCGCTATGGGTTGGAAATGGACAACTCAGGACCCATTACCCATCCATGTTTATCATAAGATATTATGGGATTCTCAGTTCATTCCACATTTCTACCAAATTTGTCACGGGCTTATCTTACCCATGTATAGAATGATGTATGATAAAGAACCCCCGAGGTGCTCACCTGAGGCACAGATAGATATCATCCCCATCGCAAGATGGTTCGGAGAAGAATGGTTCACCTATATTAGAGTATTTGGAAGCACCATTCCCCCTCATGTCCTGCCTTTGTATATTCCTGACAAACTTCTGGCTCGAGAAATTGCATATCAAACTTGTTCAGAAGGCGGCCTAACTAAAGACCTAAAAGAGAAAAAGAAGGCCATATGGCCACAGTTTCCTGTAGCTTGTGGGGCCTTTTCATTGTTTGATGTAGGTCATGCGTTCACTGAAGTAGAGAATATGACGTGTCTACAATTATTTAAATTCCCGGCAAGGCCATTTGACCCAAATGAAGTTGCCCAGGATTTCACAACAACAGTCAAGATAAAAGTGTTCGTTGGAAAGAAGGATTTATTTGATGATTTATTTCAGAGTAAAAGCTCACTCCAGGAAATTTTGCGGGAAGCTCCGCTATTGTCTCCAGATGACCTCCAAAGATTCATGGTATACAGGGAAAGAAGACTAGCCAGTGTTCCTCTAGAAAAGCTGCAACTACCTGCTAGAGAACCTACTCCAAGCATTAGCCTTAGTGGGAATTCAGGCACTTCCAGATCTAAATCTAAGACTGGACAAGAGATGCCTGAGCATTCTAAAAGATCCAAAAACAACCAAGATAGAAGCGAAGAGTCAGCTAAAGAAACCGCTCAGTCAATGGAATTTCCACAACAGCAAGTTATTGCCTCCTCGCCAAGAGATGTCCCCCCTCTCGTCATTGAATCACCACCCATCACAACAGAATTAGATAAAGAATGGGAAACCTTCAACGAACTGATCAATCTTGAAGGACAGGATCCAAAAACACCTGTGAGCAATACACAGGTAGCACAAGAAGTGGGCTCAGTGTTGATCTTCAACGAGTGGGACGATCAAATCAGGGAGGAAGAACAAGCAAAATGGGAGCAAAAGGCGCAAGAAAAGGGAAAAGCGGTCCAAGCACTAAGCAGGTTAAATTGGGAGTGTTACTAGGCATACTTGGTGAAGCCGCATAGTCAGTCGATGACTGTGAAATGTATCATAAATGCGGCCGAAAAAGTGGTGCCAGCTCTCATAGATTCCGTTTTCTCAGCCCAGCTCAAAGCAGAAGTCAGCCAGCCGACTCTCCTTAAACCAATGATGAATGCATGCAGCTTTAAAGATCAGATTCAGAAGTAGCTTAATTTAGAATGTTGTTTTTTCTTAAAAATTAGATTAGAAAAAGGACGGTCATTTGAAAACCGAATCCTAAATTTTGTAAATAAACTATTATTAGAATTAGGAAGTAGTATTTAAACCCTTCTCATGCATTTAGAGAAGGGTCCAGAAATTTGTCAAAAACTTGTCCTCAGAACATGCACTTCTGCACCCTCAGAGGAGGTTTTGATGAATGAATGGATCAAGGTTTATTAATGTTTGCATTTGATATCTGCTACTGATGTTGCACTTCTGTACTCTTGGTAGATATTAGAACAAGTAGAGATAAATCATTGTTGCTTGAAGCTTATGAGTAGGACCAATCATAAATGGTACTTTTATCTCTTGACCATTTTTGCTTATATTCTTAAAGTGATATACAATTTTTAGTTGTTTATATGTTATTGCATGAATGTTTGAGTTACCATTTGGCACTTTTGTACGGTGGAGTCATTTATTTATGTTTGATATATGAATAACTTATTATGCGATATGCTGTTCACAACTGTTTTGCCTAAATTTTTATGCAAAGTGGTTCATCTTAATTGATTTCCATTCTTATGATAGCTGAATGATCTTTATTACCAATTATTATTTGAAATCTCTTTAGATCGCATAATAGAAGAAATACATCCCGGGTTAGCATAGATTAGATGTGCTGTTTTCATTAGATTACAATAGCATATAATTAGATTAAAGCAGCTTAGATTAGAACTCTCAGATCAGCATCATCCAACTCTGCACACACACACACCCTTAGATTGGGAAACTGGTCCCATTATCCCCAGTCGGACCCGCTACACCAAACGGATAAGGAGCTACCAACCAAGGTCCGGACCGGGTGGGTATCCCCCTTGTTGTCGACCCGATTTTCGGGGCTTCAACAGTACCCCAATTATTTTTGATCGTAATCTTGAAGGTGATAACATGTGCTTGCATTGTAAGTCCATCCTTTAGATGAATTCAGCCTAGTAATATTAATGAGCCTTAGGAAGGAGAAGCTCATGTCCGTCATGGTGACAAATCCAATGTCATTTAAGTTTAACGAGTCCGAAAAAGATGTAACTCAGTGTATTTTTCATGTTTAGAGATTTTGAAAAAGACATAGAAAATAAAACTTCAAAAGGTCCTTTTTCGTACATTTGTGTGTCTTGAGCCCGAAAAAGTAGAAAACAATACTTGAGGGAATCGCTTGACTTGAGAGTACCTTTTTCGTAAATAGTTTATCCCAACCCAAGAAAGGGGTAAACGTATACTGGGTAAACTATGTTTCATAACCTTTAAAAAGTTCAAAACGACAAGGGATTGGCAATGTTTCGTGTTTTAAGGGTTGAAAAAGAGTTGAAAGCAGACCCCCCATTTTTATTCTCTTTAACGAGTCAAAAAGGGAAAAATACTCAGCGATATTTTCATTTGAGTTTTTACGAGTCGAGAAAAGAGCTTAAACATGACTCAACACCATCATCAGCAATCCATCACCTATCACTACACAAAAAGCAAACGCATTATCCGATTTCTAAGGTAAAAATAGGTGAAAAATGCTTTCAAAACCCTAAAATGTCATGAAAAAGTGAATAAAAAGGGGAAAAGTAATTTATTTTTTACCATTTACCTTTTTACCTTGTGTGGAGCATTTTTTACCCATTTGTGCCCTAGATTTTTAGGAGAATATTGCGGTAGATCCAGGAGGCTGATTGACAAACCATTAGTTGCAGGTAAGAGCTGAGACCCTTAACTTCATTTTCATACCCGTTTTTCCTGTTTTTAGCCATTTTTTAGATTTTTTGAGGAGGTTTTGGCAAAAAAATTTCGCTCTCGGTCAACGCGTGATCTGAGCTCAGGATCACACCGATTGAGGGTTTCTTAACATAGTCACTTGCACCATCGGCGTTACTATTTTTAAAACAGCCACACTGACATAGAGAAGAGAAAAATTTCAATTTTTGCCTGATTTTCTTGCTTTAAATCTGCATTCTCTCAGTTAAGGATTGATGTTGACTTGATTTCATGGTGTTTGCAGGAAAATTATAGTGGAAAGATGGTTGATTGGAAAGAACGTGAGCATGAGGCAATTGATGCACAGACATTGGCCAACCAAAATTGCTTGGATGCTCTAAGGAACTGCAGGTTGCTCAAATTCTTCCTTACACCAGGCCTTCAGGCTCAACCTAAGCTATTGCAGTACTTGATTAGTCTTTGCAACGTTGGGTGGGAAGTATTTGTGATCCGAGACCAATAGCTGGAGCTAGAGACTTTAGATATATACTTCATCACTAGACTATCCCGAAGAGGGGAACCAATCAATCTGTATGGGTCCAGGCCCATTGGGGAAGTGTGAACATGTTGTTGGCAGAACATTGCCCAGAAGCACTGAAATAAAAAAGTGGCAAGGTTGATATCATGAGTATTGATGACCTTGTGTTGAAAGCACTGCTCTTGACCATAAATAGAGTTACTGGGGCTCAGGCATTGCATGAGTCCAACAAATTGAAATTCTAGTATCTTATAGACTATACGACGCCCACTGTCTTCAATTGGGCGGAAGCCTTGAAGGTGAGCATGAAGTGTCAGCTATCCAAACCCAAGGTAGTGAACCTAAAACAATTTGGATATGGTCTGTTCTCGTGACCTTCTTTTTGGAGTGGATCCCACTATTTCACTATCAGCTAGCGGAGGTGAACCCCCCATTGCCACGAGACCCACAGATGGTCTGATGGAGTGAACTGATGCCTAGAACTGGTGAAGGCCATCATATGTCATACAAGCCCGCCTTCTTTTCATGGTTGAGGCATCAGCTGATCGTGGTAGAGGATTGGCCATATAGTGGTACTGACTTCCACGACAATCCTGATATGTCGCTCCCAGAGGGAGAAGATTTTGATGGTGGAGGTAAGAAAAACAATTTTAATTTTATGGTTTTTTATTGTTTTTGAAATACATGTATTTGTGAAATTTCATTTTTGTAATTGCAGATGTAGGACTAGAGCGACCAGCTGGGATGACCTCAATCGCTAGACATGTTGCTCGGTAGTTTGAGATTGCTCCTTATTAGGAAAGAGTCGATAACAAGGAGGAGATTGCACGGAACCTTGAGGGATTGACAAGAGGTATCCCAGAGTATGATCAGGTGGGTGACATCCCACGCAAGTATTAGCAGCACACAGTGGGGGTGTGAGACCGGATCCGCCGTTTATTGACTCAAGTAGTATGAGAAATGACGTGCAATCATGAGCACCATGCCGAGTAGCCCATAGTTTAACATTTACAGTTTTGAGGCTTGCGAGCCACAGATGTACTAAACACATATATTATTTTTGAGGTTTTGATGTATAACATTCAAACATTATATATATATATATCTATCTATCTATATATATATATATATATATATATATATATATATATATATATATATATAGATATATATATATATATATATATATATAGATATAGATATAGATATATATATATATATATGTTATATTTCCTGTTTACTATGATACAATGTTTTGTTATTTCACATGTTGCGTAAATGTCTGTCTAACACATAATTAGCTAATGCATCTGTTAATGTATTCATATGCTTAGGAATATGCTGATATGTGATGTAATCAAACTTTATTTCCAATAGATGAATACAAAAATACATTCTTAATATGTGAGGGTTTCTGACGAAATATTTCCCATTGAGCTCAAGAACAACAAGCTATGAATCGAGGTTAACAACAATTTCCCGAATGTCAAGAGAAATGGCTTTTGACAAGAGTTCGATAACTGCACTATACTCAGCAATGTCATTGGTTGTTTGATAAAAAAAATACCTTGAAGATCAATCAACTCACTATTAGGGGTGTAGATAGCCAATGCTATGGAAGATAGATTCCAGGTACTACAGAAAGCACCATTAGTGAAACTGACGTAAGGAGTCATAAACATCTACAAAGTAGGTGAAGACATAATAAGTAGGAAAGCTGCTTGAAAAACACACCAAACCAAACTTGCACAAAAATGAATAGCACACCTATGTACAAAAGTAGCCATGCGAGATGACTCAGGCATAGTACTTCTTGAGATACAACCCATTATAGGGCTTGTCTAAGGGATTTCCCTCATAATCAATCAGCTTGTATGACCCTTTTTGTAACACGTGCTTAACAATATAGTGCCCATGCCACATGGGTTCAAATTTACCTGCCCCCAGCTTATCATTTGCTTGGTCATATAGCAGGACCAAATCACCCTCAGAAAAAGCACGAGGAGAAACCGATTGATCAAAATGGGACTTAACCCGCTTTTTCTGTGCTTCAATGACTAAAGCAATAAGACAGTGGGTTTCATCCAGTCATTCTAAATACAAGAGACACTCTTCTTGAGGCGAGGTTTCGGGGAGTAGTTTGACAGCCAATTTGAGTGAGGGAATTTCACACTCAATCGGTAAAGTTACTTCTAGACCATAGATGAGATGGAAATGTGTGAATCTAGTTGTGTCTTTTGTCAAGGTTCGGTAAGCCCACAGAGCTGAAAAACGCATGAGATGCCAATTGGTTTTGTGCATTCCAATAGTTCGTTGAAGCATCGTAACTAAAACTTTTTTTACAACTTCAACTTGGTCGTTGGCCTGAGGGTAATATGGGGTTGAGCCATCATGACGTAAACCCAATGTAGAAGTCAGCTCAGCCATCATGTAATCACGAAAATGGGAGCCATGGTCAGTGACAATGGCTTGAGGCACTCCAAACCTAGAAATAATGTGATTGAATAGAAATTGCACTGCCATTTTACCGTTAGTTGAATATGTAGGCATCACTTCAACCCATTTGGTGAAGTAATCCACAACAATGATAATATAACCATTCCCCTCGGCTGAACAAGGGTTACATGTCATATAGTCGATGTCCCATTTGGCAAAGAGATCGATAATAATAATGGGGTGAAGGTGAGAGGCTGGGGCACACATTTTTCACTGATAAATCTGGAACTCATGGCATTTGCGAATAGCAAGGATGCAATCCTTAAAGATGGAGGGCCAAAAGTAACCAGCACAAAGCATCTTTTGAGCAGTGGCATAGCCAGAAAGATGACCACCACATGTGCTAGAATGATAGTCATTCAAGACTCTTTCTACATCTTCGAGAGTCAAACATCGACGGAGAATTCAATCAACACCAACGCAGTATAAAGTATCTCCAATGATGCGGTAAGGTTGGGATTGATGCCGAATGTGTTGGCAATGATCCTTGGTCAACATAGACTGGAAGGTAGAGGTTTGGAGATACATGCTGATATCACCATACTAGGGGTCAAGAGTGATAATAAAAAAAAGAGTCTCGTCTGGAAGCTGCTCATCAGCACCAGCAGGAAGAGAAGCAGAGGGAAGAGAACAAATCAACTCGGCAAATACAAGTGATTTCTTGGATTTGGAAGTAGTAAAAACCAAATAAAATTCATGGTTGATGACAATCCACTTGGAATAATTTCCCCCAAGTAACTGACGAGTCAAGATGTAAGTCATGGGGTTACACTCAGAAATCAAGGTTGTAGTGCGGAGGATAATATAATTTTGAAAGTGCTGAACAACCTAAATGAAAACCAAAGCCAACTTCTAAAAATGAGCATAACGCATCTCAGGATCAAGGAGATTGTGGCTGAGGTAGTAAATAATATGTTCATGACCTTCGTCATCGTCTTGCACCAACACCATAACAATGGTGCTAGAGGTTGCAACTCGATAGAGAAAATAATCGCGATGATAGTTCAAACGATGCAACAAAGGAGGATTAATGAGGAAAACTTTTGGGTCGTCGAAATATTTTTGGGTAGCCTCATCCAAAATGAATGGAATCCCTTTCTTAAGTAACTGGGTGAACCCTGAAGCTAGCTCAGCATAGTTAGGCACAAAATGACGAAGCAGATTCGCTTTCCCTTACAGACTCTATAATTGATGCAATGAAGAGGGAGGAGGTAGATAGACAATAGCCTCAACTTTAAGAGGATTAAGGCGAATTCCATCTTTCAAAACAATAAAATCGAGCAAGTGCCTGGATTCAACATAGAATACACACTTATGCGGATTCAACTGAATGTTATAGTGTCTACAATGAAGAAAAAATTGTCGAAGATGGTTGGGATGGTCATGGCGCTTATGTGAATGAGTAGGAAGATCATCCAAATAAGGTTGAATGATGTTTTTAATGTCATGGAAAGCATATGACATCGCTCTTTGAAAAGTTTCCCCAACATTATTAAGGCCAAAAGGGAAATTTTTGTATGCAAAAGGCCCCCATGGATAGATAAAGGTAGTCTTATCTTGATTAGTCTTCGCAATGTTTATCTGGTTGTAACCAGAAAAACCATCCATAAAAGAAATTATTTCACTCCTAGCACATTCATTGATGATCTGGTCTATAAAAGGAGTGGGGTAGTTATCCTTTGGACAAGCATGATTAAGGTCGCAGTAATCAACACAGACTCAAACGGTGCCTTGCTTTTTAGTTACTGGTACAATATTGGACACCCAATTTATTAGAGGGATCAGATAAATAAATCTAGCTTTGAGAAGTTTTTCAACTTCCCCTTTAATGGCGGTCACTTTTCTAGGGTACACTGGATGGAGTCATTGTCGAATGGGCTTAGGGTAAGTTGGAATCTTGTGCATGACTATACTTGGGTCAATGTCGGGAATTCCTTCATATGCCCATGTGAAAATGTCTCGAAATTCTTGAAAAGGATGACTATAGAGCTTGATCTCACTAGGAGAGCAAGTCACCCCAATATGAACATTTTCAACAATACCCAGTTTAACAGAAATGTCAATGGGCATCGTTTGGGTAATATTACCCATGTTTCCTTCCATCCAAACTTCATGAATCATAACAGGTGTTTGAAGTGGTTGGGTCGAGAAACGAGAAGAGAACTTCTCAAGACAGGTAGACATGATCGCTGGGCCAGGAAAGAACAAGGAACAATGATGAGTATCATTCCATGTTGCTTCCTCCAGAGACATTATTTCCATGATACTTTTGTCAGAGGGAAAAGTCTCATTTAAGGGATCGGGGGAATCTGAAGAACCAAGCCACAGGGATTGAGAATACATGTCAAGAGAGGTACTCGAAGCAGTATCATAAGTAGGTACCGAAGTTGATGCCGAAACAATCTACATATAATTGATCTCGACAGGGCTTAACGACATGACATCATCCCATGTATCAACAAGATCAGGAGAGGGAATGACCCAAGGATCAGACTTAACCGAGATCATGTTCACTGAGGCAACATGTGGAGGTGGGAGAGGAAAAATTCCCATCAAGACTAGATCTTTAAAAAGTCCATCCCCCACACTCTCATAAGGAGCATAGGTATGCTTCATGTATGGAATATTACCATCCGAGAAGAAGAAGCAAAGAAAGATAACTGGTCGACTGTGAGAATTTTCCCTTGATGGGGAAAACGGAGCATACAGAATAGAGAAGAGGCCACATCATGCATAACATGGGTCCAACTCCATCCGAGTAGAAGATTATAATTAAGATTTGCATCCACAATTTCTACTTTGACATGTACTATCTTTCATTCTAAGGTAATGGCAAGATTCGGAAGGACACCGAATGGTCGAGAGTCATGCCCATCAAAGGATTCCAAAGTGTTAGGTGATTGGTTCAAGGTAGGAGAACTAATTGCCTTCCAATAAGAGATAGGCATGATGTAGGTGGAAGCACCTTCATCAATGATGGTCCTGTGAATTGTCTTCTCATTAATGATGACCTGAATGAGGAAGGAAATTTGATGAGGTAAGCGTGGAACGTGGTTTTCCAGATCAAAGCAAATGAGATTAGAATCATATGGATTAATACCTCCAATAGCCGACAACAATGATTTCCACTGAGAAGGATAGCTTTGAAGGACCTCGAGAGCAGACATAGTTGATGGCACTTGAGCCAAATCCTCAACAATGTTATAATGCTGAGCGGCTCGAGCGTTTGGATTATACGAGGACTTTCGCAGCACACCCCAAGAGGGTGGTCAAATAGTGAAATTAGGATTAGGTCGCTCTATATGGAGAGGACCAGAGGAAGATGGGATAGAGGAGGAAGGGGCACCTTATTTCTCTTTCTATGCTATACGGGTAGGTGTTTGATAATATTTCGATTTGGTAGCCACATTTATAGGCATACTCATAATAAACACATGGTAACCTAAGGAAGCTGAAGAATGAGGTTGGTCTACCATTTGGGTCTGCTGGGATGGAAAGGGCTCTTTTAGGACAACGGGGGTTCCTTTGAGCAAACGACTAACCCCAGACCGTCGGGGACAATATTTAGTATAGTGATCCTCCTCACAAATGGGGCATGGATACTTGGGCTTCCTTTGAGAAGCATCACTAGCATACGGCTTAGGAGGGCCCTGTTTTGGGGCATCAACTTTGGCCTTGCCTTTGCCCTTCTTTTTACCTTTAGAGGATTTTTCCACTATAGTAGACTGGACAACGTGAACCTCAGAGGTTTTACCAGGACCAGGTGAATTTCGAGAGGGATCATTGGAACCAGTGTTTGAGACCGCCTTCTGCTTGGAAGAATATTTCGTGGGGGTCTAAGACACATAACCAATCACCCCATCAACAGGTGGGGTAGTTGGAGACTTCGATACTGTTAGATCAGATGATGGTCTTGGAGCATCGAGTAACATATCATATAACATGATAGATTGCGAGTAGAAAAGGTCTAAATACTGGGCACGAGCGATGGCTTGCTCCTCAGTGACACAACCACTCATAGCTATGTCCTCAGCAATTTTGCTAACGAATGACTTGGTAAACCATTCGATCAACAATTTCAAACTTGATCAGGCGACGCCGACACCTCCATTCATGGATGTGATCAGAGATATGGGTTGCAGTGTCTTGCTTAAGGGATGTAAGTAGATGGGTTCCAGTTTCATAGCGAACTGGAAGCTGAAAATGTGTGAGGAAAGCCATAGCAAGAGTGTTAAAGTCATTGTAGGTACCTCAAGGTAATTCGATGTACCACTTGGATGTAGCACCTATGAGAGTTCGTTGAAAAAGTTGAAGATGAATATAATCATCAACAAATGAATTAGAGGAGCACCAGAGGTGATATGTCATCATGTGGGCTTGTGGATCCTCCTTCGCTTTTCCCTCAAACTTTAGAAAATCACTCAGAATCTTGGACGAAATTGGAGGCCAATATGGCAAATGAAGAATGGGATCATTCGTGAGTCTAGAAACATCTAGTAGCTCCAATGTGGCCAAGAATGGCAATTGCATATTAAAAGGCATTTGGGGCCTTTGAGCAGGCCTGGATTGCAAAACCCATCCTTGTTGGTAAGGATTTTGTCCCCATAGTGGAGGATTTTTTCCATATGGCATTTGATTTTTCCCCCACTGTAGGTTACCTTTCCCGTAGGAAGGATTCTGACTTGGGTAGCCTTGATACTATTCGGCCATAGGCTGCTGATAAGAAACATATGTTTTAAAATTTTGTTGAGCCTGTTGGATTTGGACATAAGGATTTTGCACTTATTGCCCTTGGACATAAGGGTTTTGAACCTGCTACCCTTGGACATAATGATTTTGAGCTTGTCGCTGCAAGACTTGACTTTGGCCTTGCAAAGGTTGACCTTGTTGATATGAGTACAAGGGTTGCTACTACCCGAGTTGACCTTGTTGCTGCAAGGGCTGGCCTTGCTACTGTAGAGGATTTCCCTGTAGCTGCAGAGGTTTACCTTGCGAAGGAATAGGTTGGGAAGCTTGGTGAACAAACTGCATCTGTGACTGCAAAGTTTGCTGCAACTGTTGCAAGGGTTGCCCTTGCAGTTGTTGTAACTGTCCTTGCTGTTGCAAACATGGCTCTTGTAGCTGCGAAGGTTGGCTTTGCTGCTGCAAGTGCCTTTCTGCAGCAAGGATACTTGGATAGTTCCTGGAGCAATACCTTGAAAGTTCCTGAATTAGATCTGGCCATATCCACTAGGCATGGTGGATGGACCAAGCTGAACATAAGGTCTAGCTTGAGGGATGTAAGGCAAATTTACCATTGCTTGTGAACCATATGGAACATAAGGAGGTTGGAATGGACCCTAAGCCACATATGGCTGCTAGTACAGGACATTACTTGACCCAGACAGACCAGGAGGGTTCAGTTGCTGGTATTGGACATTACTCAATCCAGAAGGACCAACTGGGTTCTGAATAACACCGTAAGAGGGTTGATTCATTCCAACCACGTGAGATTGTGAGCCACTCACATTGGTTCCGCTAGAAACTATGGAGATATTCATATATTTCCCCCTAGGCATTGGTACAACTTGTCCACTTACTGGAGGGTTTGCAGAACTTATAGAGACTTGACTCGAGACTGTCAGTTGAACTAGAAGAGTTGGCTTAAACGACAAAACGAGTGGATTTAGAACGACCGGTTGCACTAGAATTGAAGTGACTCTAGTATGGACATTTGGTTGAGAGGTTGGGTTCTGAACAAACGGACCTGAGGTAGGCATAGTGCCAAATGAAGATAGGGTTGTGATACAATGACGAAGCACTAGGAGTGCCCGACAGTAACTAAGATAGAGAGGTATAACCATGTGGCAATGAAGGCTTGCCATGCTTAGGGTAAATGCTGGTCGGAATGCTTCCCGTGTAAGGGAAAACTTCAGGAGGGAATTCATATCTTTGTTCATCAACAACGTGATGAGTGTGCGTAGCAGAAACCTCCGAGTGACCCAGAGAGGAGACTTGAATATCTCCTTCTGATTCCATGGGTGGAAACAAATGATGACGGACAACCGAAGATGTTCGAGGGGATAATTCCAAAGGAATACCCGGTTCATCGTACAAACTATATGGATGTTGCAGTGATATCACAATAGGATCGAACAAAGGATTCAGAGGGTTAACAACCAGTCCTTGCTAACCTTAAGGGGTTGGCAGACTCTCGGAAGTCTGGATATGATTATCTAGAGGTTCTAGGCTAGATTTGTAAGGTCACCTTATGGTTCTGCCATAAGGTCACCTTAAGGAACCTGATGGTTCTGCGACGATGACTTTGTGTCAAATAACAAGAGAGAAGAGGGAAATTTCAGGGCTTCTTCAAAATGTATTAAAGGTATACTCACGATGTGGTCTAGAAAAATACTATCAGGAATATGATGTGATCATGGGCAACAATTTTTTAAGATGCTAAAATAGATTGGTGCCTTTTCATGTCTTAAGAGTTGAGAAAAAGGAAAATATGACTCTATCACTTTCGGTTTGAACGAGCTCTAAAGGACAAGTGCTCGATGATCTTTTAAATTTAGAGAGTCAAAAAATACCAAAACCACTACTTAGGATAATCTAGGCAAAAGGATTACCAGGTAACCGTGAACTGCATAATACCTCTCTTTGAACCAAGAAGTACAGGCAGATAATCTCCCCGAATGCTATCTTTGGTGTATCATGTTTACAAGGCGGCAGACTCGGCTTCCTGTGGATAAAGGATTGCAAACCTAGTGGGGTCTCCCTTTATATACGCGACGATATGGGGAGAACAAGTCTGTACTAGCGTTGTCTAGTGCTGAAGCAAATGACAACTGCTAGGTTTAAAGACGCTGGAACACGTCTCTAGCCTAGACCTCTAAAATGTGAGCATTAGGTTTCAAATGCGCCTTAGGTTAATTGAATACATTTTAAAGTTTATCTTGAAATTATGTCTCAGTTTTCAGGCCCTATCGATGTGACTCAAAAAATTCCTATATGCAGCTAAATGAGACAAAACCATTTCAATTCAATGAATGTTTACACTAATAAGAGTAGAGAAAACAATCAATGCAACAAGCAAGCAACTGAAAGCAAGATGACTCTTCACTACTCTTTTTGAAAACAAAATAACTAAAAAATCTTTCCACTTCCTATCTTCCTATCAAATGCACTTCAACTAGTCCTTTCAATGGTAACATAATTTCATTTCCTTTCGAATGAAAAATGATGATGCAATTCTAGGTTTCAATGATGCTACTTAATGCAACATATCGATTCAACAAACTAGAATTATGTATTTTTCAATGGAATGATAAAAATGAATCTCTCATATAAACACTTCAATGAAAAATTTTCAAACAATGAACATTAATCATATGCAAAGCACGAAAAAGAGAATTCTTTTCCAAATCAACCATGCAAAGACTCAATAGAAACAAGACAATAAATTGTAATCTATGCTTAGAAAGAGATGTTCAACCAAGAGGAGCAAATGAAACTTTCCAAACTTGTTCAATTGAAACCAAAGAAATAAAAAGAACTAGAACACAAAATGCATGGAGCAGTTAACCAACCACTTGACTTGGTGAGCACAAAAACAGATGAATGGACAATGACCTAGATGCCCTAGGGCCACAAACCATCCAAAGACTCAAGAAATCAAGTAAGGAAATCTCAAACCAAACACGCACACCACACAAGCTAATGAAGCTTTCTAGCCAGGGAGAACAAAGACAAAACAGGCTAAGAGGCAGAGATTATGAGGGAAAGATACACTGGTTATGATTCAGGAGAAACCGTGATCTTCACATGAATTGGCATGATTACCTAACTGAAAACAAGTGCCACAAGAGGGTACAGCATGATTATTTTAGAGAAACTCGCACTGGTCGGCGCGACTATCAGAAAATAAAATGCGTTGATTGAGGATTTCAAGGAAAAAAAATTCAAATTTCAAAACGAGACTTGTCACTCTAAATTTTAAAACCAACGGAACAAACGAGGCAAAGCACAGAAAACCAAATGGAAAGGGTGATACAACAAAATTTCACACAAACCATGAAATGAAAAACATTCAAAAGAGAGGGATGGATCCCCAATGGAGTCGCAAATTTGTGGAGTAGGTAAATCTCCTCTTCGGACAAAGGTGATCCCTCTAGCCCTAGAGTGGGTCTAGCCGGAAATAGAACAAGTTAATGAAAACTTCCTTAAATTAGAATCGAATAAGAGGGCCTACCTCTTAGAACGCTAGTCCGCTTGATGATGACATCGCTCCTTTGCTCCATCTTATTTTTGTTCTTCTCCTTCAAATATCTGAAACAAATGCACAAGAGACAACAACAAATGTAATAACACACAATCACATTCAATTTACTTAAAAATTCAAGGCATATTAAACCATCAAATGTAATATGACACTCAATGTAGGAAATAAATCATTAGTTGTATTGATATAAAGGTCAGAAAGAGATACAACCAAAGCCTTGACGTTGCAGGTCTCCTTCGACGTATTCGGGTTCCAACACCACTTCTAGCATCTCATGGTTAGCCTCAACAATGGAAGTTTAAGGCTTCTTCCCTTTAGTTCCAAACCAAACCAAACACACTATTCTCCCTTTACACACATAAACTAGAAGGCAAAAAGCTATAGATATCTTGTTGGTTATTCAAGCTCCAAAAAGACTAGTTCAGCTTGGAAAAGGAGGAGTTTATATAGCTTTGATGGAGGGGAGATGGTTCCTCTTATGATGGGAGAGGGCTTATCTCTTTGGTTTGTTCCATATTTATAGGGGAAAGGAGCCCAAACAAACTTCCTCGGCTCTATCCAGCCCAACCATTTACCAGACTTCTGTTCCATGAAGCTTCTAGAGCTGGAAGCTTCGACTCCATTTTTAAAAACTTGCCAAAAGAGGATTGACGTGAGTGAGGAAGGGCTCACTTGCACCGTATGATGCTAGTTCTGGTTTCAAACTCTGCAAATCAGCGTGGGGAAGGAACTGATCACTAGCGTCGGTCTTGAAAACTGGGATTGAAGGAAGATTCTTGGGAAATGATGCAAGAGGGGAATATTCTGCTCATGAATAGGGATGTAAAGGCATGCTATTCATGATGGGAAAACATATAGAGTTCACTATAGAGGTCCTCTAGGATCGAGGAACGGGGTGTACAGGGACAGTGGCAAAATACTGTGTAACACCTCCCATGGGGGAATAAGAGAAAGAAGAGGGAGAAGGAGATCTTATCAAAATATTGCTCGAGGAGGCCCTCGAGAAACAAAGGAATGCAATGATGGATAACTTTTCCCAAATCCTTCAACGGTTTCCCACTGGTGGCACATCCACATCCAACATCCACTCTTGAGGCTCCACACCTTTTAAGATACAAGTAAACTTTGAAATTCCCATATTTGAGGGCCAAATAGGACATCATTTTACAGAGATGATTATATGGATTGGAGAAAGCAATCGGTTGTTTCAAATGCACGATTGAGAGAAATAAATGAAGTCAGAATAGCCATCCCTGAGGACTGTCAAGCTTTGTTGAGAAATAACTAAGAATGGAACTCTCAAATGAGTGTGGAGGTTGTCTGAGATTTAATTTCTCATCATGGATATTTATGGAGTTGTTCAATGAA
Source organism: Pinus tabuliformis (assembly GCA_031772625.1). NCBI lineage: Eukaryota > Viridiplantae > Streptophyta > Pinopsida > Pinales > Pinaceae > Pinus > Pinus tabuliformis. The sequence continues at coordinate 181,066,442 of CM062805.1, read as the reverse complement.
AATCGCCATGGCCCATCTATGATTCAATACTATGACAGGAAACTACCAGGAGACACAACAATGACAAAGGGAGACATGTCAAATTACATTTGAGCAGTTAGACTACAGACAAAAAATACAACCTTGTGTAAAGTACCTCTGAGAAACGAAAACCATCGTTTGCAATTGAATGATGTGAGTTGAGGAGATTAAGAGAGTGCTATCATGTGAGAGGTGCGTGAAGAGAAAGTGAGATCTAAGCATCAAGGATAACACTGAGTGAAAAAAGCAGCAAGGGTAGTGCTAAAGAGTGGTTAGCAGAGAGACCTTGAGTGATAAGGCAAAGTGCTGAGGAGTTATTGCTGTGAGCAGCCAACAAAGAATTGTTTCATGAGAGCATAGAAGAGAGGGTACATAAGCTGAATCTACAACCAACCATTTTGGTATTTTACTTGTAATTTGTATGCCTCTGTTTTTAGTTTGAAAATTATATGAAGTAGTAGGGCAGTGGCAAGAGTAGGTTGGTGCTTACACTTTGAAGAGGTTGATGCCTCTTGGCAAGTTGGTGCTTTCTTACCAAAGGGGGTCAGTCCCTCTCGTGAGTGGGTGATCACAAACAAAGAAATTTAATTAAGTGGGTGCTTACTTTACATCATAAACAAACAACAAATTTGGTGGTTTTTTCCGTCTCGATTTCCACGTGAAAAATATTGTGTCAAATGTGTGTGTTGCTCATGTGATTATTGTATGAACATGTATGTTTGAAATTGTTGTTTGCTTATTTTGTGAATGAATGCTCTCATAAGTAAAAGAATATAAGAAGGGACTGTAAGCATAACAAAAAAAGAAAAATAATGTCATAATTATTTATTCAACACGACCCCCCCCCACACCCCCCGCACTGCCCCCACCAGCACCGCCCCCACCACCCCCCAACAACCCCCCCCCACTGCCCCCCCCCCCCCCCACCACCCCCCCAGCAATTCCTTGTTTCAACAATTGGTATCAGAGCCAAGTTCCTTCAACAATAGTGTAGTCATTGGAAGGTAGATCTATAAGTAATTATGTCTAGGAAAGAGAGTCAAGAGGCTTACTCAAGTAGAATGCCAGTCTTTTATGTGAAAAACTATGCCTTTTGGAAAGTAAGAATGGAACCCCCCCCCCCCCCCCCCCCCACCACCCCCCCCAGCAATTCCTTGTTTCAACAATTGGTATCAGAGCCAAGTTCCTTCAACAATAGTGTAGTCATTGGAAGGTAGATCTATAAGTAATTATGTCTAGGAAAGAGAGTCAAGAGGCTTACTCAAGTAGAATGCCAGTCTTTTATGTGAAAAACTATGCCTTTTGGAAAGTAAGAATGGAAGCATATCTTATGTCTCTAGGAGTAGATGTTTGGACTTCATTACTAGTAGACTACAATGTCCCTGATATTCCTCCCATTGATGCAAATGGGAACATTGCTAAAGCCAAGAATTCCATTCTCTTTGGCCTTATTCAATAAAACCTTGTAAAATTTATGCATTGTAAGTCTACTAAGGATGTGTGGGTAGAGCTTAATTAGAGTCATGAAGGAGATAGCAAAGTCAATCAGGCAAAACTTCAGACTTTCAAAATGAGGTTTGAGAGCTTGAGAATAAGTAAAAATGAAAGAATAACAGAATACTTCATCAGAGTTGATGAAGTAACTAATATTATTAGAGGAATTGGTGAAGAGGTAAAGGAAGAGATGATTGTTTAGAAAATATTAAGATCTCTGGCCATGAGATTTGATGCCAAAGTCTCAATTATTTTAGAAATCACTAGTTTAAAGGATCGTAAGATGGACCAACTGCATGGTACTCTCATAGCCTATGAGATGAGAGTAGGAATAGAAAAGTTTGAAACTAAGGAAGAAACATTCAAAGTATCCAAAAAGGCCAGGGAGCATAAATATCATTAAGACTGCTCCAATTGTGAATCTGATCAGGAGTTGGCTCAACTAGCCAGAAAACTGAAGCATGGCTTAGGAAAATATAAAGGGAAGTTTCCCTTTAAGTGTTTTTACTGTGGAAGAGTTGGACATTTCTCATCCAAATTACCTTATAAAGAAAATGCTGGAAAGGAAGAGGGTCTAAAATTTGCAAACAAGTCTCAGACACATTAGAAGAAAAAGATCTATAAGAAAAAGAGGTTCTACTCCAAATAAGATAGCTCAAGACCAGAGTCAGACAGTGAAAACTCATTAGATAATGATTTAGATATGTATCTTCTTATGGATTTTGAAAGAAACACCAAGAAACAAGGTATTATGAACTCTGAAGAGGAAGAAGAAGAAGGAGTACTGGACCTTGAAGGGGAACTCATTAGTGCCCTTGACAAGTTAAAGAAAGCAAGGAAAAAGAATAAGTAGCTGAAGGAATAGTTACAACAAGTAGAGTAAGGTATGTATAACTCTAACAATGAGGAGTTTTCCTATCAAAAATAAAATCTTGAGGAAGCTATCAAGAGCAAAGATAGTTTAGTCCTTCTACTAGAAGAAAAACAAGGAACCCGTGAGAGACTAGAAGAGGAGAACAATAATTTAAAACATGAGATTCTCAAGTTAAAAAGGGAAATAATCTCACAGACATGAAAAGAAGGAATTTTTTCTTTGAAAGTTACACTGGAGGAGGCTAAATGAAAAGAAGAGGTTCTTCAAGATTTGATCCAAGAATGGGAAGAGAATTGTCAGAGTCTTGAAGCAGAGGTTGTCTCTCTGAGAACAGATCTTGAGAGAACAAAGATCGAGAAGGGTTTAAATGAAAATTTTGTTGAAGGAACAAGGAGACTAGATCAAATCCTGAGTAGTCAAAGGCCCTCAGGAATCAAAACCGACTTGGGATACTCAAAGACACAAGAATATTATATGGGGAAGATAAACTTCAGGTCCGTAGGATTCGAAGAACCACAAAGCCATGGGAAGAAGCATCATGAAAGAATTAATGAAAACAAAAGAGCAATAGGGAAATGAGGAGATCATCAATGGAGAATGAATCAATCAACTAAACAACCAAGGTATTTTCCTACACAATCTCATAATACTTCTAACAATAGACATGCCTATTTATTTTATGGTCACTATTATAAAAGTCATATATTTGGACATAAAGATGTTGATTGTAGAAGTATCAAAGTTGAAAGAGATGAAAATCCCAGATATAATACGTATCAGATTTCTAAATCTCAAAACTCTTATCTCAGAAATCATAATTTCTTCTCTCCCTTTCTAAGTGAAGTAGAATGATTCAAATGTAATAATTTTGGGCACAAAGCCAGTGATTGTAGATGCAAGTTTGAATACCTATATAGGTCCCAAAATATTAGACAACCATTTATCCAAAAATATAAGAAGAGCTGGAAAGGAAAGGCTAAAAAGAGCATGTAGTGTGGACTTGCCTTGTCAACTCACAATTAAGAAAACAAATGGTATGTGGATAGTGTTGGGCCATGAAAATGGTATAATTCTTCCCCCTATTTCTTTAAATAAACGTTATGTTTTTAAGTAGTTTTCCCTTAATTTGTAATGATTTAAGAGAAAAAGGATAATGAAAGCGAGTTCAAGATATATTATTTAGTTTAAGTCTTTTAGACATCGAAAAGGTTATAATTTGAGTAAATTGTTATGAAGATCGGTCCAATTGAATGATTGTTGTTCCCTCGAGATATTGGAGAAATATTTTGGATCAATTGATGCTTTATTTGTGGCAAATTACAGCTCGATGCCCAAGTGTGATTGAAGAATGAAGTCAAAGGAAACTGATCATTACTATTCGAGGATCTTATGGTTAAAAGAGCAATCCTAAGAATCTATCGATTCTCAGGATAGCTCCATATTCAGTTTTTAATGTAATATATAAGACAACAAGTGAAAATACATAGGAGATTTTTGATTATTACTTTTTCACTGTATATTGCATACAACAATCTGAATTTGAACTTTCTCAAGGTCATTGTGTAAAACTCTTTGAAGTTAATGAATTTGCGCAAGATCTTACCTTAATCCTCAGTATTGAATTTATCTAAGACAATAATTCTGGAGACCGTGGGCCCAGTCACCGGAGGTTCTACTGTCTGTTATGTATCATTATTAGTTAGTTACTTTTCCACATTCGCATTAGTTGTGTTTCTATTCACTTGCCTTTTCTTTCGTGATAGATAATCAATTTAATTCTATAACTTATAATTTTGTTATGCATCTCTTGAAATCGTTGATTGGATTGCGTCACGTGAATGTAAGGTCTAAGTTTGTGAATTCCGCAAGTTATCTTTGAGAAGTAAGACTTTTAAGCATTCTTGTGATTTACTAGTCTTCCTTATGCACAGGATTTATTGAAGGATAGAAAAAATGGTTGAAGAATTAAAATAGTCTTCTTCATAGAACTATAATTGTAGGAATAATTATATGTTATTATCATTTGCTTCTGCAATGATTGAATTATGATAATGTTTATGTAACTTTTTCCGTAGCAATCATTGTACATTCTTTCATAGTCTAAGAATCTATTCTTGCATAGATTGTGCCGATAGCCTTGAAATAAGAGACGGATTGTAGGAATTTACAAGGTAAGTTCCTTAGATAGAACACCAAAGGACACTGCTCAAAAACAGATCACAGATCAATACACCTATGTTATTGACGTGTTTAAAACCCTCAAAGAGGGAAATAGTCCACGACCTGAGCCAACGTGGCCACTTTAGGTAATTTATTAATAGAAGAAAGAAAATTTACATAAGATTCTCTCATGAACGGTCACCCTACAAATGACCCTCCATGATCTTTACATAGAGATCATGGACCAATCGGTTGTTAAGCCACAGATCAAGTGTTGGTAATACCGAGGAGAGAATGAACTGTCAGATCAATTAATGTCTAGAACATATCGTGACCGTCAGATTGTAAGTTACAAAAGTACATAGTAAAGAAACACACTTTACCTAACTCTATACTAGACGAAGTTATACTTAGCTATTTCCTATGTGTCAAAATATCCTAAAATTCCCCCTTAAGAACAACTTGGGATAGGATTGAAGGATGTAAAAATATGACACAATAGGAGAAGGAAGGAGGCATTAGAGACTATCCCCACTTAGTGACAACTTCGTGAATTCCAACCATAAATCGAAGTTTAGTAAACTTCACCTCTGTGAGAGACTTTGTAAAGATGTCTCCAACTTGATCATCGATTGAACAATATTTCACTTCAAGAACATGGTCATGAATGAGCTTTCTGATGAAGTGCATGTTTAGTTCAGTGTGTTTGCTACACTGACGTTGGATTGGATCTTTGCATAGTTGAATGGCACTTTTATTATCACACCAAAGTGTAGTCGGATGCTGGTGCTGAAAGCCAAACTCTAACAGGATCTGATGAAGCCACAGGGCTTCCTTGCTAGCTTCTACAACGCCATGATACTCTGATTTTGCTGAAGAAAGAGAAATGGAACTTTGTTTCTTGCAAGCCCATGTAATAGGTCCAGAAACAAGAGTGAATACATAGCCTGCAGCAGACTTCCGATCATCAGGGTCACCAGCCCAATCGAAATCAGTGAAACCAACCAATAAAGGAGATGCTTATGCAGTATAATGAATCCCAACTTGAACTGTACCTCGAACATAACAAAGTATTCTTTTAGCTACTTTCCAATGAATTTCATGTGGGTTTTGCATAAACCGAACAATAAGGCCAACAACAAAGGAAAGGTCAGGATGGGTATAGGTCAGATACAAAAGTTTTCCTACAAGTTGACGGTATTAGGTAGCATCAACTTTAGGGGAAGTACAAGTGACTGGAAGTTTGGCTCTAGAATGAAAGGGAGAAGGGGCTGGCTTACAGTCTTCCATGTGAAAGTGGCGTAGAAGATCACAGGCATACTTGGACTGGGAAATGGAAATACCTTCCTTGGATTGCAAGGCTTGATGACCAAGAAAATAATGAAAATGTCCTAAGTCTGTCATTTCAAAATTCTTTTTAAGGTTGGATTTAACATGGTTTATAAGGTTGGGATCACTACTAGTAAGGATAAGATCATCAACATAAAGAACAAGAATGACAAGAGACTTACCCACTTTCTTGGTGTAGACAGTATTGTCAGAATGACACCTAGAAAAGCTAGTATCTAAAAGAAATATATCAATTTTGGCATACCAAGCCCAAGGGGCTTGCTTGAGACCATAAAGGGATTTCTTAAGCCGACAGAAAAGGCTAGAGTCTATTTGTATAAAGAGAAGTGGTTGTTCCATATAGATTTCTTCATGCAAGTCCCCATGCAAAAAGGAAGATTTAACATCCATCTGATGGACTTCCTATCTGAAAGAGGCAGCAAGGGAAAGAACAAGGTGGATAGAGTTCATTTTGGCAATAGGGGAGAAGGTTTCAGTATAGTCAATGCCTTCAACTTGTGAAAAACTCTTAGCAACAAGACAAGCTTTATATTTATCAACTTTTCCATCTTGTACAAACTTGGTTCTATAGACCCATTTGCATCTAACAAGTTTTTGTCCCTTTGGAAGTGGAACAAGATCACATGTATCATTTGCCAATAATGAATGATATTCTTCATTCATAGCCGTGTCCCAATCTGGATGGTCTGAAGCTTCTGCAAAGGTGTTAGGATCTTGATTCGTTGAAGCTTGAGCCAGTAAAGAAGATGCTCTATCTAACTGAGAACGTGTACGTCATTTATCTGTAGGATCACCTGCAAGGGCACCTGCCACATCCCAAGTAGCATGAAACCATTTAAGAAGCGAAGGAGCTGAAGTAGGATCCTGAGAAGGTGGGGGAGGATTATCATCCTCACTGTAAGCATCTGAAGAAGAAATGTTTTCAAAAGTAGAAGGGATAGAGAGAGGTGGCACATCCACCGAACTAGGCTCGTAGGTCAATATATTTTCAGCAAACTTTACATATCTTCTAAAGGTAATATTTTTGGACTTAAGTGGAATAAGTCTATATCCTTTGACATTTTCATAATATCCAACAAAAATACATTTTTCACTCTTAGGTTCTAAAGATTTATGTTTCTCATCTAGAATATGGGCCCATGCTTCACTTCCAAAAACACGAAAGTTACTCACATATGGTTTAATTGAGCTCCATGTTTCGTTGGAGGTGATATTCTTTAAAACCATAGTAGGAATGCAATTTACTATGTAATTTACACAGTTAATTACTTCTGCCCAAAATTTAAGACTAAGTCCTTTAGATTGAAGCATACAATTAGCCATTTCCTTTAAGGTGTGATTCTTCCTTTCAGCTACACCATTTTGTTGTGGAGTATATAGAACAATATGTTGCATTTGAATTCCATGCTCAGTGAAAAAGTTGATGAATTTTTTGTTAACATATTCTCTGCCATTACAAATCTTAGCTTAATAATTTGATGTCTAGATTATTTCTCAACAAAGGCCTTAAAGACCAAGAACATGTTAAATAATTCACTCTTGAGTTTTAAGAAGTATACCCAAGTGCGTCTGGAGAAATCATAAATGAAAGTTAAGAAATACTTGTAGCCAGAGAATGAAACAACTGGAAGTGGACCACATAAATCACTATGCACAAGCTGTAAAGGGGCTGAGACGTGCCAAGAGGCACATTTTTCAAAACTATTCCGGTGATGTTTTCCAAGTACACATTTGGAACAGACACCATCTCTGCAAGATACCATAGGAAGACCTGTCATCATATTTTATTTACATAGATTTTTAAGGGAGCGATAGTTTAAGTGACCAAATCGCTCATGCCAAAGTTTTATCACTTCATCATTATGAGCAACAAATACCAAGGGAAGAATTGATGACCCAAAGTTGTTAAACTTATACAACCTTGTAGAATCATCAGCAATTCCAGTAGCTAAAATCTGTTTAGGAACGCTTAGGTCCTTAATTACAACATCGTGAGGTGAAAATTCAACGATTTTACCTTCACCTAAATGAGTTATTTGATATACAGATAGAAGGTTGCAGGATAAGTCTGGAACACATAATACATCATTAAATTGACCATTGTTTAGATGAATAGTTTCAGTCCCTATAACACTAAGAGATCTATCATCACCAACATATATATTTTTGGTGTTACAATCATTTAGAGAAGAAAACATGGCTTTGTTCTTGGCCATGTGATAAGAAGCTCCAGAATCAATGAGTCACTCATGAGAATGAGAAGAAGAAGATATATTTAGTGCATAACCAAACCGAGATACTTGACAACCACATGCAGAAAGTGATATTCCTAAAGAGGAAGTTAAAGTTGAAGAATGCTCTAAATGGATGTTATGCTTGTTCATTGCTGCTTCCAAGGCTTCCATCTTATTAAAGCATTTGGATTCTAAGTGTCCATATTGATTACAAAATTTGCAATGTCTACCAGTCTTCTTCCGTTTGTTTTTATTTTCCTTATCATTTTGTTGAATTGATTTTTCATTTTGAGACTAAAATTGCTTAGGACCCTTGTTTGGTTTAGGACCATTCTTTTTAGGATACTGTTTCTTAGGATTCTTTAAATTTGGTTGCTGCTAGGTGGCTAAGGCTTTCTTAGAAGAGTTTCCAAGATTAAGAAGACCAGTATGTAAGAGCTTTTCTTGTTCTCTTATTAAAGAATCACAAAAGGCATCAAAAGAGGGGGACTTGTAGTCTTGTCCTTGAGAAATAAATGCTTCTCTAGTAGAATGGAATGTGGAAACAAACACAGAGTAGGATGGTCCCAACTTAGTAAGAATGGAATAGATAAGGCCACCATCTTCTTTCTTAACCTTAACACCTTCCAAAAGAAGTCTTAGGGTCTTGAACTTGGACAAAAATGGAAGAAAAATTATTGGGGTCCAACATAAGCAACTCATTTTCGAGTTGATGGGCTCTAATTTCATTTTTAATTCCAAAAACTTTAGTGCGATGTTTCATTGCTTCATTAGGGGTATCAAGTTCTACGATATGGAATCTAAGGTATAGATAAATAGACATCCCTATCAACCCACGTGCTTGATCTTGCCTATTTTCCCATTTGGCTGCCTTATCTTCATCTTTAGGTTTAGTTTCTTGGTCTGAGGCTATTTTGTAAAGACTTTTACTTATAAGTAAATCCACAATGTAGGACCACCATTGGAAGTAGTTGGTGCTATCAAGAGTAACTTGGCATCGACTTTCCATTTTAACAAAAACTGAAGCTGTAGATGTTGAAACTAAGTGTTCCAATGGAAAAATCTTGAAAAATTAGCCTGAATAAAAAAAACGGCTCTAAAAACGGCTTCCAGATGAAGAAGTTATGGCTTTTTTGAAGAAAAGTTGTTGAAGATGTTGACGAAGTGCGTGAATGTGAGGAAGTGAATGATAATGTTAGATTTTAAAAAAAATTCCCCCACTTTCCAAACTTAATTTAATTAGATCACTTAAAAAAAAGATTTTATGTGACCCACTTTTATAAATAAGTGAAAGTCACTTTTACAATGGTGCTTTATGAGCTATCCATTAAATTGTAACTTAAATAAAAGATAAAGAGACTTTAGAATTATAAGTGACTCACTTTTTATAATGGGTGAGAACACTTTTACATAAAGTAACTTTAAAACATAAGTTACATGTGTTTTTTGAAAAAGTAACTCAACAAAAATAAAGACTTCAACTCAAGACCTCTATTCTCATAAAGTAACTTTGGACCAAGTGAGCTAGTTTAAAAGGTTAGTAATTTTTGGAAAAGAGAAAAGGGGGGTTTTTTATTTTTGAATTTTTTTTAGTCACTGAAGCTTTGGGGTGCGTGCTTACTTGTAAAGCTATTTTTGCCTACAAAACAAAAAACCACACAACCCAACATGGACATACAAAAAAAAACCAAACCTTATGGCTTGAAGTTAGCTTTCACCGGAAACTAAATATTTTCCTCAATGTTTTTGATTTTCCGAGATCACACTAAGGTGCAGCAGAAAAGAGCATACGCATGAGAAAAAACTGTTTCTGATTTTCCCATATTGCATAGAGTCGCCGGGCAAAGAGTACACGCAGAAATGAAAGGTATAGATCTGGTAATATAAAATAGAGAGATAAATAAACCGAAATATACAGAGAGATAAATAACTAGAACTGCAAATAAAGACTGTATACCTCCAGATCTTAAAAATGAAATAGCTAGGGCTACCGGAAACCTTTTCATGTGAAAAGAAAGGGGTTCCTCACTGGAACAGATGCTCTTAACACAATAGAGTAGTCCTCTCGGCCTGAAATTAGTTAGAAATAATAGATCTAGGAAATGACAATCAGATGCAGTTGTATTAGCTTCCGATTTGGATCACCAATGGATGCGGCCCTCAAATAGCTCTGATACCATGTAGGAATTTACAAGGTAAGTTCCTCAGATAGAACACCAAAGGACACCGCTCACAAACAGATCACAGATCAATACACTAGTATTCTTGACGTGGTTAAAACCCTCAAAGAGGGAAACAGTCCACGGCTTGAGCCAACATGACCACTTTAGGCATTTTATTAATAAAAGAAAGAAAATTTACATAAGCTTATTTCATGAACAGTCACCCTACAAATGAACCTCCATGCTCTTTAAATAGAGATCATGGACCAATCAGGTGTTAAGCCACGGATCAAGTGTCAGTAATATTGAGGAGAGAATGAACCATCAAATCACTTAATGTCTAGCACATATCATGATTGTCAGATTGTAAGTTACAAAAGTATATAGTAAAGAAACACATTTTACCTAACTCTATACTAGACCAAGTTATACTTAACTATTTCTTATGTGTCGGAATATCCTAACACGAATCCCAGGTTGATAAGGTTAATGAAGGTAAGATTAAGTTGATTTTAAATGGTCATCTTAGTGTCAAACATTTTGGTGTCGTTGCCGGGGAGGTTGTAAAATCATAGGTTGTATCTTTGGGAGGTTGGGTATTAAAGAAGGAAGGTAAGAACCTATGCACACGACAAGTAAAAGCTTGCGCCTAGTACGCACTTTTGGTTGATACGATCAGGCTATGTAAGTGTGTATGACAAGGATAATTTTAGGGGCGAATGTTCGCCCTTTGGTGAAATTAAGGGGTTTTAAATTTTTAGTGGGCGAATATTTTGTATCATAGTACATTTTTACAAATCACCTCAAATAGCCCACCTTATTTTAAGGGAGAGGGTAAAAAAGGTAAATTTAGCCCTTGAAATTAGGAGTTACAACCTTCTATTCGTCCATTTTCAAAAATAAGTTCTATTTAAGTGAATCCATTGGCCCATTTTCAAGAATAGGTTTTATTTAAGTGAATCCTATGGGCCAAATACCATATTTATAAAAGAGGTATGGTAAATTAATAAAAATATAAATAAATGAGGGATATGGTAAATAAATAAAACATTTTTTATGTTTACTCCATAAGTCACTTGGTGTAAACAAATAAAAATATAAGTAAAGTGGAGGTATGGTAAATAAATAAAACGTCTTTTTATACTTACTCAAAAGGTATGGTAAATAAATAAAAATATAAATAAACTAGACGTATGGTAAATAAATAAAACCTCTTTTTATATTTAGTCCATAACCCTCATTCTATTTATGAAGGCTCAAGAAAGAGGTTTTATTTAAGTGAATCCTATGGGCCAAATACCATATTTGTAACAGAGGTATGGTAAATTAATAAAATTTAGGTGCTCGACTGATAAGGACCTTTAGGTACTCGACCATAAGGACCTTTAGGTGCTCGACTGTTAAGGAGAGGGAGAGGAGAGGACCCTTTAGGGAGCTCGACTGATAAGGACCTTTAGGTGCTCGACCATTAGGGAGAGGAGAGGAGAGGTCCGGCCAACCTTGATCCTTCGGCCAACCTTGAGCCATCGGCCAGCCTTGATGGTGGGCCCCATCCTTGACCCTTGAGCCCTTGATCCTTGAGCCTTGAGCCTTGACCCTTAAACCATCGGCCTACCTTCGGCCAACCTCCATCACCTTATCAACTATTAGCGTATGATCCTCAAATGGGTGAATCCTCGTATGTACCTCTTCCTCATTATAGCTACTGTAGAGGTGGGTCAGATTCATGAATAGTATGTGGTTAAGGTTACTCAGATATAGTGGAGTTATTACGCTCTATAAGGCGAATAATCGAAAATGATTTGTGGATTAGTGGGTGCCTACTTAGTATATATAAATAAACAAGAGGTATGGTAAACAAATAAAACATTTTTTTATATTTACTCCATAAGTCACCTTATATTTACGAACACTCAAAAAATGGGTTATATTTAGGTGAAACCTATGGGCAAAATACTATGGGACAAATACCATGGACTAGATTGTTTTTAATACCATGCAAAAAACCATTATTAACCCTAATATTAGAATTAATAAAAATAAAATGGCACATGGTATTGAACCATGGTATTCACCAAAATCGCACATGGTATTGACCCATGGTATTCACCTGGAATGTAGCCTATTTAAATGGGGGAATTAATTAAACCAGCATAGATCCATCTCTGGATCTACTAACCCCCGAGAGGTATCAAATATCGTGATATGCAAACTAGCATAGAGTGAAAAAATATTTGATCCTCTTGGGGCTTGGTCAAGAGTAAAAATGGATGTTGTAATCTAATGTAGGCTAAAAATTTTAGCTTGGTTAAAATAAAAAATAAAATAAAAATCAACTATTAATTTTATTAATTTTTATAAATTACTAATAGTAATTTTTAAGCTCCAGGTTTATGATAACCCATGGTATTGACCCATGGTAATACCATGGCATTCATTTGAGCATAGACTATTTAAAGGGGAAATTCTATCATCTTAGATCCATACAAAGTTTTATTATTTAGTGAAAGACTTGACAAGATCTTACCAGATTTTATAATTGAGTAAAATATTCGCCATGCCTGGTGAGAGATTCGCCAAAAAATTATATATACATATTATATTATTGATAAAATCGCCTTCTATTTTTCCTATATACCATGGAGATTCGCCCATTTATTATATTTATAAATTTAGGGGGGTTCTTAAAATTTTCCCTGGTGTATGAATAAGAAAAAGAATAGGAATCAGGGAGTAACATAAAAAAATCTAGTATAAAAAACCACAAAAACCCATGGAATAGTGAGCTTTGGGAGAACGACCTTCATCAATGAAATTATTCAAAAATTTGAATCTTAAGCATTAGTAGGACCCCGAACAGTATTTGGGAAGGGATCTATAGTAATCCCTCAAGTAGTAGGATCACCAACTACAGCTCATGATGAGATTCACAGCAAAACTGAAGGATCTGAGCAAAGCTTCCAAAGTACATTTATTCAACACTCCATTCCTTCACAAGAGGGAAATTCTTGCAATTTGAAAGAGGGAGAAGGAGAAACTAGTGGAGAAGATGCACGATCCTCATGGTCAGGATATCCTGTGATCTTGATAGAAGAGAAACCACCTGAGATCCCATATTTAGGAATCGTAGTAAAACCCCCTCGAGAGCCAAGTAATATCCATAACTTCCCTACTCAAATAATACCTCCTGATTAAGAAATCCCAGAAAATTACTCGCATATTTTCGATCAGATGGAAACCCAAGGGCAACAAAACCAAACTTTGACATTGGAATACCCTATTATCGATCCAATGGCTAATGCCCCAATGAAGGCTATCTATTTATAGAATATCCCAACCTTTCATCGGATGACCTCGAAGGATCCATATGCCTTTTTATTTGAGTTTGATGTATTGTGTAGAGGTTATGATTATACCACTAATCCACAAAAATTCAAATTGTTCCCTTCTACTTTAAAAGAAGTAGCATTACGATGGTTTATGGGCTTAGGAGGAAGCACTATAAATTCCTGGGATGATATGAAAAATACCTTTCTCACCAAATACCTGGATTACTGTCGAACTAGTGACTTAAAGGATGAAATTTTTAAAATGATTACAAAAGACAATGAAACCTTAGAATAATATATTGAGATATTTCAGTACAACTTACAAAGATCACCTTATACTACTTTACCAAATGAAGTACTGAAGGTTGCTTTAATAAAAGGCATGAAGGATGAATGGATAGAAATGTTGAATTTAATGGGCCAAGGTGATATCTCCCAAGAAGAATATGATAATATTGTTAATCTGTGTATCAGGTGTTCATGTGGAAGTACACGAACTAGATTTGGAATAAGGGATCCCCTCACCTGAATCAGTAAGACCACATGTGGTGGTGTAACATGAACAAAAATTGGTAATATGTTTGAAGATTTTAAAACTGACATCTTGGGCACACTGACTATGCAGTTAGATGTTTTGCAGGCTAAATAGAAGCAAGGTGAGGTAGATAAAGCATTGGTCATATTAAGTCCACGTTTCCAAAAGAAACACATTGAAAGGGAATGCCCACTAGACATGGTTTGAACTTGTGCTATTTGCACTAAAGAACATTCTACAGAACAATGTCTGTCGCTTCCAAGATTAAAAGCTATATTTAAAGAAGCCATGGAGGAAACAAAACCTACATACCTGATGACTCAACGTCAACCATGGAAATCATGCCCTTTAGGTATGATGCAATATACCTCTTTATTTTATTTTGGAAAGTATATTACACAACATAATCTTGGAAACACATGGCAGGGACAATCACCCTTCAATCCCACCTGGAAATCCCAATCATATCCTACATCACCATGGCCGAATCAATCTTTTGCTAGATCAGGATGGCCAAATTCGTAATATCCTACCCCATTATGGCAGAAAATAGTTACCAATTCCTATCCCTCGCAATGGTCGAATACACCTGCGCAGAATCCAATGTGGCCTCAAACTTGGCAGCCCCCTGTGGGATTGGTAAATCTACCCATAGGGACAATCCCTTAACCTCAACTGACACTGCACGCTCCATTTCAGTTGCCTCCTAATCCTCAAACTTCGGTGCATCCTCAACTGTCGACTCAGCCAAATCCTAACCCTAACAATAGACCTATCCAATACATGTAAATGAATGAAAATTTGGTCTATGAAATAAATCCCTTAGGATGTAATGAGCTCTAGCTGAGGTCTAGATGTATTATTTCTCCTGAAGAAAATCAGAATGATCAAGAACAAGAAAACAATAAAGAAGAGAAAATTATGATAAATCCTTCGACTGTGGTTATTTCAGAAACATAACCAATAGGAAACATAGTCGAGCAACAAGAATCTAAGAAAATCAAAACTACTTCCCCTCCATTCCCTAAAAGACTCACAATAACTAAATCAGGCATCTACCCTGAGTTTGATACTGTAGGGGAGTTGAAAAATATGTGTATAAAAATTCTACTCTTGCAAGCTATACGAGATATCCCGATTTATGCCAAAACGATCAAGCAATTATGTGGGAAAAATCCTGGGAAAAAATTGAAAGATTTGCCCATAGTTCACATTGGCGAAACATTATCTGACCTTATTTTAGGCAAACGAGTTCCCATTAAATATGAAGACCCAAGAAGTCCAGTCGTGATTTTCCAAATACAAGGTTGCACTTTTCCAAACACATTGGTATATTTGGGGGCAATGATTAACCTTTTGACCTATGAAACTTGTAATGTCTTGGGTATTACAACTTTAAAACCAACCTCAACCCTGCTAGAATTAGCTGATAGGTTGGTGGTTAAGCTAAAAGGAACTTTGGAAGACATTACTATCTCTGTAGAGTCCTGGGAATATCCTGTAGACTTCCTAGTCATCAACTCGAGAAGTAGATTAGATGGACATTCGTTAATACAAGGAAGACCATGGTTAGCAACAACGGATGCATATATAGGATGTCGAAATGGAAACATGATGATTGCGAAAGGAAACATTGTCAAAAATATTATTATGTATCCTCCTGCTCAACCTAGTCCGCCTGCTATAAATCTTCAGTTACGCCCACCGAGATATCAAGAAGAAAATCTGCACTCTCCCCTTTCCTTAGATGAAGCTTTGGGACTTAAAAATAAATTAGAAGATGATGTAATCAACAACTTCATCAATAAACCAACTATTATTGGAAACCCAACATGCCAAATGCTAAAAGCTCTGCTGGATAATGATGCACAAGGAGACCCCTTAGAGAATTTAAATAACAATCATATTCCCACAACTGCAGTCCATAACAACATTCCAATTGAAATAGAACTAGGAAAAACCCTTAATATTAATGCTGATATGGACAAACATCAACAACATAAATTAATTCAGGTTCTCCATAAGTACAAGCAGGCTTTTTCCTAGGACTATTCAGACATGAAAGGTCTTGACCCGTAGTTGTGCACCCATCATATCTATATCGAAAAATATGCCCGTCCTATTCGGAAGCCCCATAGGAGGTTGAATCCACACCTCAGGGATATTGTAAAACAAGAATTGCAGAAATTGTTGGATGTAAACTTCATATACCCAATGGGTTTCCCCATTAGTAGTCATCCCTAAGAAAAATGGAAAATGGATAATTTGTGTCGATTACAGGCAACTTAATAAATCCACCCAAAAATACCATTTTCCCCTTCCTTTCATAGACCAAGCCCTTGATACTTTAGCTGGGAAGAAATT
Organism: Pinus tabuliformis; assembly: GCA_031772625.1. Taxonomy (NCBI): domain Eukaryota; kingdom Viridiplantae; phylum Streptophyta; class Pinopsida; order Pinales; family Pinaceae; genus Pinus; species Pinus tabuliformis. Next base: position 181,049,919 of record CM062805.1, on the reverse strand, counting down.
TTCGACTTAGTTACTGGAGAATCCACAGTAAGAACCATTTTCTGCCTTTTTTTTTTTTTTTTTTTAACGTTTCAAATCCCAACCGGGATCCATCATCAGGACAACTTGAATGCTGGGATCCATCATCAGGACAATCAAATTCAGATTGCTTCGAAAGATCAAGATAAAACCACTTTTACCTACCCATGGGGTACATTCGCATACAGGGTTTTACCCTTTGGACTGTGCAATGCTCCAACGAAATTCTAAAGAGCAATCTTGAGTATTTTCTCCGACCTAATCAATGAAGGACTCAAGTTGTATATGGATGATTTCACCCTATTTGGGGATGACTTTGATCAAGCTATGAAAAAATTAGAAAAAGTCCTTGAATGATGTATTGCTACCAAATTGTGTTTACGCAATGAAAAATGCCATATGATGATGACTGAAGGTGTTCTTTTAGGGAACTATATTTCTGCTATAGGGATTTAGGTGGTTCCAACTAAAATTGAGGAAAATCTTAAGTTACCTACACCCCACACACAAATTCTGTTACATAGTTTTCTCAATTATGCAAGGTATTATCGCAGATTTATAGAACACTTTTCAAAGATAGTTGCACCTTTATATGCCTTAATAGGCAATGTCAAATTTGAATGGTCTGACAATTATGAAGTTGCGCTCGTAGATCTCAAGAAACTCCTTTTGATAGCACTAGTGTTAAGAGGGCCAAATTGGGAGCTACCTATTCACATCTCCTCGGATGCATCAGAAAATACATAGGTGTTGTTCTTGGACAAGAGGAAGACAAGAAACCTTATGTTATCTATTATATCAGCAAAAACCTCCCTCCTGCTGAGTTAAAATATATAGTAACAAAAAACAAATTTTTATCTGTTGTACATGCTATCAATAAATTCTAACATTATACAATAGGGTATCAAGCTTTTCTGTACTCTGATCAGTCTTCTATTAGATACTTAGCTAATAAACCCATTACTAATGGTCAGGTGACTCGATGGTTATTGTTGTTGCAGGAATTTGATATCACCATTAAGGATCGACCAGGAAAAGAAAAAATTGTGGAAGATTTCCTATCTCGAGTACCTAAGGTGGATGACTGTCAGCAAGTAGATGACCAATTTCCAGACGAACATCTATTTGAAGTAACAATAAAAACACCGTGGTATGCTGATGTGGAAAATTACTTGGCGGTAGGGAAATTTCAAACACATTTTTCGCCACGGAAAAGGAAATTGATCATACAGTGCAACACGCGTTTTTTTGGATCAATGGTTATCTTTTCCACACTGGTTCTGATTTTTGAATCCGAAGGCGCATTAGAGAATATGAAGTTTATGAAATTCTAAGGAATTTCCACAACGAACCCTATGGAGGACACTTTACAGACTGTCAGAATAGACATAAAGTTATTCAAATAGGCTATTATTGGCCCACACTATTTAAGGAGGAAGAAAGGTATGTTCAAGCCTGTGATAGTTGTCAATGGATGGGTTGTCTTGGCCAAGATGACAAAATGCCCTTACAACTGCAAGTGGTGGTGGAAACATTTGAAATATGGGTGTTGGATTTTGTCGGTCCCTTCAACCCACCATCAAATTAGAAAGTGTACATATTGGTTTTCACGGATTACATAACTAAATGGGTTGAAGCAGTAGCTTTTCCAAGAGCCATGGAGGAGGCAGTGATTAATTTCCTGTTTGAACTATTTGTGCGATACAGATTACCAAGGGAGGTAATAACAGAAGGAGGGCCACAATTTGTAGGACATAAAATTTCGGCCACCCTTCCGAACTATCATATTAAGCATAGAGTTACTTCTCCATATCACCCTAGGAAATGGACAAGTGGAAAGCACTAACAACGTCCTAGAGGAAATTCTAGCCAAAACGTATCCGAAAATCGTCGAAATTGGGCAGCCAAGCTTCCAGATTCCTTATGGGCTTATCGGACAACATGGAAGAACACTACTCGTCACTTGACATATCACCTTGTCTTCGGCAAAGAACCAATTTTTTCAATAGAATTCAAATTAAAAACTCTCAAGGTTGCAAGGGAAGTTGGATTATATTTGACAGAAGCACAAACCCAATGCCTATAACAACTTAATGAGTTAGATGAAGTAATTCTATTTGCAGTCGAATGCACTACTATTATACAACAAAAAAGAGCTAAATGGCATGATCGGCCGATTAAAAATAAATCATTCCAAAAAAGTGACTGGGCATTGCTATATGATTCCAGGTTTCAATATTTTCCAGGGAAATTATAGACAAGGTGGCTCGAGCCATATGAAATCAAAGAAGTCCACAATAATGGTACCATAACTCTAAACACTATCGATGGATCTTGTACCTCTTTTTTAGTAAATGGACACCAATTACGCCTCTACCACCAACTCCTAATGAAGGACACTTTCCATCATGAGATAAGTAATGATCCTACTTTCTAGATTATAGCTGATTGGGGTGGCAACCCAATAGCTCCATCTCTTTAAAAATCTGATTTTATTTATCATCTTGTATATACTGTATATATTTTCTTTAGAGTCGATTAAGTTCTTATTTTTTTATTTTTATTTTTTTTTCTCTTTTTGATTTCCTTGTCCTTTTCTTTATAAGAAAAAGGGGATAAAAGACCTTAAGGCAACTGTTGTTCCCTTTATCGCAACTATTGTTCCCTTTATCGTGACTATTGTTCCCTTTATCGTGACTGTTGTTCCATTTATTGCGACTGATGTTCCCTTTATCGCAACTATTTTTCCCTTTATTGCAATTGCTATTCCCTTTATCGCGACTATTGTTCCATTTATCGCAACTGTTGTTTCCTTTATCACAATTGTTGTTCCCTCAACACAGTTGTTGTTCCCTTCGACACAACTGTTGTTCCCTTTGGCACAATTTGTTGTTCCTTTAATTGCCACTGTTGTTCCCTTTGATTTTTGATTCCTTTCGGAACAATTTTCATTCCCTTTACACCAAGATGTCTCTATTTTCCACACAATTGATGACAATCTTTAAAAGTGAACTTAAAAATCATTGATCTTTACTCTATCATGGTGTCAAGAATAATGTCTTATCTAACATCCTATGAAGAACATTTTCTTTTCCTCTGGCACATCCTATCAATTTAAATATTTTTTTTATATTCAGAGTTTTCTGAAAGAATCATAAATTGTTCATCATCTATCACCACCATAGTAGTTTCATATTTTGTGTACATATTTAAATGGTGATTCTCTTTTAACACAACAGAGGATTGATACATATTGTATTTGGCATATTCTTTCTTCCTTCTGCCATCCTTAAACTCTTAAGGAGATGATGAGTCACCCTTGATGATAAACAAATCATTAGGAAAATAACATAAGTGACATTCCCACTATGGCCACCAAACCATGGTAATGGCCTTTGACACTAATGTCAAAAGGACAAGAGGTCTCATCATGAGCCGACTTGTTCACTTTGTTATGATCAAGTGAGTGGCATTGTTGTTATCTTGTCACTACGCCAAAACAATGACCTTTTGATAAAAATCATTTAAAATAATAATATGATCTATCATTCATAGGACACTGGCTCATCTACAGGTTAAAAAGGCAACCCTGTCGAGGCTATGGATGCCTATTAGTAGCAGTGGCTTTGCGTGTGGCATTGAAATATATCTTGAATTGCCTTATCATGCTTATGTCATTAGCCCTCCTTTTTCTTAATAAAGGGATTACCATCATCAATATCTATACTTATATTTGTAAAAACAACTAGAGATGGTATATTAACTATGACATGAACAAATTTTAAACTTTCAGAACTCCATAATATGAATTTTACTTATAAAGGAATGTCACTGATATATGCTTTTATGATATTCAAAGGTTATTTATTAAGGAAATATTTTTACACATGGTATATTGTTATAATTATGCTTTTTAAAAGTTCCTAATGATTACTATACGTCAACAATCCATGCATTTATGACAGTTAATTAATTCTTCCATCTGGCTGCACCCGATTTGACCATTCCCCTTCATGATAATGACTGCTTCTGTGTGAACATTTAATTTCCATAACTTTCCCAGTCATGGTCGACCTTTCCTATTGGGAGGGGGTAAGGCATAGCACATGCATGACGTGACTAAGCACAATTAACAAATATGACAAGTTCCATCACATAAAATCACACTGGACGATGTTACTCTGCCATATTTCTCATTCTATTAGAAGAATTCTAGATTGAAACAACTTTGTATATAGTTTCTTTGCAACAATCTCTTCAAAACCAGCAACAATGGGGGGTAAATCCATCTGAAATGAGCTTGTTACACTACAGGTGACTGAGCAAGCCCAAAGAATCTTAGAGAGGGTGGGTTGGCTTGAATATTTCACCTGATTGCAGGGATTTGATAACACTGTGGCTTTAGAATTTTTACAAAATTTTCATAATGAAGTCACAATGGTTAAAGGTAAGTGGATACCAGTCAATGAAATGATCCTGGTGGAAGTTACAAGTCTCTCCATGGAAGGAGAGAAATGGATAGACAAGCATACCAGATTCCAAAGTGCGATGTAATTCTTTATAGGCCCTGGTGAAGGATTCCACCTTGCTTCATTTGGAGAACCGTGGCAGGAGATTGTAGACATAATCCAGAGGTAGATTACATGTGACAACCACCATGATGTGGTAAGACCATGCCATCTCAAACTATTAGCATCTTTAACATAGAAAATAGGCATAAACATGCCTTTCTTTCTGAATTTCCTTTAACATGAAGCTACTGATAGGTTGGGTAGTGCTAAGGACCCAAGTGTTATAGTCAGTCACCACTGTTTAATCAAATTGATATTCAGTAGGGAATTGGCATTATAATAATTAAGTTGGGACAATTGTTTGCGACCTAATGACCTGCCATCTGTGGAGGAAATGTGTGAGGAAGAAAATAATCATCCAGATAGGGAAAATATTCATCTAGACACCAAAAATGTTCCCCCTGAAATAGTAAACAATTAGCCAAGAGAGGAAAGTGATACTCAAACCCTAGTGTTGCAGAACTTGACTAGAGCTGAGAAGAGGGTAGCCTCTGTCTTAACGTTTTTGCTAGCTAAGTGTAGAAGGTATGAAAGTCTGGCCAAGGCAAAGTAGCCTATAGGGTTTGTTGAGCATGCATTGGAGAATGAGATGTCTCAAGAATCCCCTATGGAGCAGCAGGTTAACTCACCTCAAATTTGTGAAGAGGAAATAGCCCAGGTCTTGGAAAATATGGGAACCCTCTTTTCTTCTGAAGGGAATGAAGACTGTTTTGAGAACCCATCTGAACCAATTGCTGATTTTGTGGCCTCTACCCCTAATTCTAATAATACTGAGATATTTCCATCTTCACCAAGCATGCATATTCAGGAACATTTAGAAAAATTTGGCTAAAACTATGAAAGAACCAAACTTTTATAGAGAAGGGACCATTCCATTGACCCCTGATAATCAGAATTATGAAGATAACTCAATTGCTATAGTTTTGATTGATGAAAATTCTAAAAAAATTGAAGTACCTCCTGTTAACGAAAATGTCACTATTGCTCCATATTTATCTATAGCACCAATTTTAGAACCTATTGAAGGGTTGAAAGAAAGGAATAGGAAAAGAATCAAGTTATTGAAGCAAGAAAATAAAAAATTGAGAAAAATGATGGAACAACTCAGAAAATGGGTCAGAAAATCTAGAGGATGTTGTAGAAAGAAAACAAAAACTATGAAAATTGGAGTCTGTTGTAGCGGCTACAACCACCCTCCAAAAGTTTAGCCTGCACCTAATTTTGAAGCCTCTCCTGGGGGTTTCGCTTGATGACTGCACACCCTCAAGTTCACTCCATGAGCCCGTGGGAGTCTTTGCATCCACCTTGCTTATTCATTCCACCCAAGATTCTACATGTTGGTGTCTAAGTCATGCTTGCGACCATGTTCTAGTTATGCTCAAGGTCTTCGCTTCATGTGTACTTGTTTTGTCTGCTATGAAAGTATCTGGCGAACTCACACATGGAGTCACAATCACTGTCACACAAACATCATCAGGGTCAATCAACGATCAATCACGAGTGTCATGCCTATCGCTTGCACTGTCGGTCAGTCATATTGAACATGTGTGTCTCGATGTTTTGAGTTGTTTCATTGTCAAATCATGTGAGTGTGTGTTTACATGATCAACTATGCATATTTTGATCATTCACACACTTAGTCCTTTTGCTAAAGTTTTGACGACCGGAATCCCCTCTGATAGCCAGACCATCACCCTGCCATTGACTCCATTTACTATCGCCCAGAAAAATGCATAAGCACCAAGCAAATCTTTCCAAGTTGTGTTGATCGCAAGAAATCCAATCAGCTTTCATGTTGACTGCCCGAGAATTCGGACCCGAACCACCCCGGGACTGACTCCCATCAAAAATTGCATAGAGGCTACTAACCTTGCCTGCTCTGATGACTGAGGAAATTGTGCAGACAAGCCAGGCAGACACCAAGTTCCCGTCCTTATCTCCCTCAGAAAATTGCGCAGTTTTCCTAGTCAGTCCTCCTGACAGTCGATCGGCTGCTCATCCAGGAAATTGTGTAGTTTTAATGAGCATGCCTTCTGCTGGAAAGCAGTCTGCTCAACTCAGAAACTATGCAGAGATGATGAGAAGGCCATCCTGTTAGCCTCAGTGCAGTTTTCCTTACTAGTAGCTCCTAGCAGCACACTGCCAATTCCCTCCAAGAATTACGTAGTTTCTACTGCCAAGCTCCAAACAACTGACTACCTGTTCCCCTTGGGAATTGTACAGTTTCTGCTACCGGTGACCCAGCAGCCAACTGCCAGTTCCCTCAGGGAATTGTGCAGTTTTGACTGCCAGGCTCTCAGCCAGTTCCTCCCAAAAACTATGCAATTTATGCCTGCTGATCCTCCATGCAGCTGGGCCTGTTCCTCCAGAAAATTGCGCAAATTTTTCCTTCTGGCCCCTGCTTCCCACTCATTCCGGAAACTACACAGATTCTGCCTACCTTTCCTTCTTGCAGCCTAGACTGTCCCTCCCAAAATTTGTGCAATTTTTCCTTCTAGCCGAGTTGGACCTCACGAACAGTCATGGTCAACTTGGATTACCTAGCTTCATCACTCAGTGACTCTTGTGAAGTTTTCATCAGTAGTTCACAGAGCCATCATCCTGCTTCACAACCTTGATGCCTCTCTTATTCACCTACATTCAAAAGGAGGGTTTTTGGATTTGATGTTGTCTCATCATGAGTGACTGTAGGCATAGGTACACTAACAAACATGGTGCAGCAATGAAAGGGATGAACGAAGGGAGCACATGCAGAAGGATTGGTTCACTAAAGGACAAACGAACACTGCATGTGAAGATATGTGCTTGCAAATGGATAATCATGCAGAGATGTGTTTGCGAACAAGAAAACATGCAAGATGTGCTCACGAATAGACAAACGAATGAACATGCACCTTTCGTAAACAGATGAGCCTTTCAAGCCTTCCAACATGCAAGCAAGGAACAACGTGCCAAAGCATCATCGAGCAAACCAAGACCATTGAAGACTTCGTGCAATTTTCCATGTGGAGGTGAAGTTGTGCTACACCATGAAGACATCCATCACCTAGTAGCACTGTAGCTCAACATGCACTCTAGAAGCAACATGAATGTACCAACACTATCATGTCGAGTTGTGTCATGAGTCATGTTGTCAAATCAATGTAATGTAATGTGGAAGTCCAAGAGACCCACTTGTTGTACAAAGAGTCTTGTAAAGTCATGGAAGTCAAATAGTCATGAGGGTAGTCAAACAGCCACAAGGGTCACTTTCACCGTTGGCTATAAATACCCCGTCATTTGTATATGCAAAGGAATTTTCACCTCAGCTCCTCCCACATAGCCAAGAGATTCTATAATCTCTTCTTTGAGGAGTAAGTAGTGGCTCTAATGCCCTCCTCATGGGGTTAGAGATGTATGGTGTAACGATGTGTCTTGGAACTTTCGCTTAATTCAAAAGCTTGCTAATTGGCTAGCACGTTTTCGCACGTGTATTGTAACTATTGTAAGATTAATCTTGAACATTTGTAATGCATGTTTCTTTAACCTGTGTTGAACACTTGAACTATTTCACTTGTTGTAATACATAATCTATTAATGGAAATGTGTTGTATGTTAATGCTATCTCGCCCATGGTGGCTATCTCCTTAGACATCAGACAGACCTTTCACATAAAGCTTGTTGTAACAACCGTTGCACTCATTCAGACTCATCCATTGAGTGCTATATGTGTTATCTTACCTTGTGTGTTGTGACTACCGCATCTATGTGGACTGCTCCTCCAAAAGTTGTGCGTGTCCTGTTTTGTTGTGTGTTCCTAGCCGAGTTGGGACTTCATCCCAACCAACTTGGTGTTGGCATTATGATTCTGGTATGGCTCTATGTTACAGATGTTGTACTTGATGGCAACACCCTCAAGTGGCAATGCTCTGATCAGGCTCTCAAAATGTTGAAAATTAAGAAGTACGTAGGAGAACAGTTCAGAAGATGCGTACACGCAGGTACACCGTGAAGGGACCGCGGCCAGACACGCAGGTCACCCATTCAGAAGGTGCGTACCCCCAGTTTCACTTACTTCAAGGCAGAGAAGCGCATTCACGTGGGTTTTCCTATGGTTTTGGCCCGTGGTATTGTTTTATATTATTATTATTATTGAGCCCCATGTTTTTGGCCCCTTGTATTGGTTATCTATGGTATTGATCGATGATTTTAGGAGGAGCTTGCCTATATAAAGCAAAGGAGATCACTTGGCTAAGTATATTTTGCAAATTGAATATCTTAAGATCTGAAATATTGGGTTATTGTTTTAAAAGCTTGATCTATATGAAATTGAAGTTGAAATCGAATCTGTGAAGGGTGATCTCTCGAGCGCATGATCAGATCTGGGCATCCGACTAACTGTAGCACTCTGGTGAACTGCCAATTTGGCCCTAATCAGAAGTACGCAGGTGACTAATGGTGCAAGTGCGTGGGTACACAGAGCAGAAACAGGAGAGCTGCGTGGGTACGTAGAGCAGAAGAAGGGGCACTGCGTGGGTACGCAGATCAGAAGAAGGAGAACTGCGTGGGTACGCAGCGCGACAGAGGTTCAGGTGCGTACGCACAGTAAAAGTACGCGGCGCGATAGTATCTATAAGTGCGTGGTTTCAGTAGCAGTACGCGGCGTGATAGTGTCTCTGGGTGCGCACCTACAGTAACAGTACGTAGCGCGATTAAAGAAGCAGTGCGTGGGTATGCGGTGCAGCAGAAGGCTCTCTGCAGGTATACGTAGGGAAGCAGAAGGTGAAGTGCGTAGCGACACAGGCCTGAGAAAGAAAAACTGCGTTTCTGTCTTAAGATATTCTGTTGACTGAATTTTTCTGTTGATAAGGTGTTCTGGGTTTAGTTCTGTTATTGTTGATCTGGTTACTGCAGTTGACTGTGTAATTTACATGTACTTGATGATCATTTGATGTTTATGGATCCAGTTTGAAAATTTATGAAAAGTGGTCCTTGAAAGAAAAGAAGTAGGGGGTTGTAGCTCCCTTCCAGGAGTGACTGGAAAATGAGAGAGAGTTGCAGCTCTCTGCAGGTTGCAGCCTGCGTACTGGTAAAGGACTGCACCAGTACAAAATCATTGTAAAAGGAGTTTCTAATTTGAAAGAAGATAGAGACATATTGCAGCAGGTGGTTTTCACCCACATTGGGTTTCCACCTTATATCTGGTGTTCTTTGGTGTGACTATCTGTTTTCTTGTTCATGCTCATTATTTTATGGTACTAATATGCAAAAATAATTCAAAGTATAAATAAGGAAGATTTGTTAAAAGAACTTGATAATACTGATTCACCCCCCCTCTCAGTATTATTTCCAACAATTGGTATCAGAGCAGGTCCTTCGGAGAAGCTTGATCGCTTGAAGGAAGATCATTCATCATGAGCAACTACGAGAGGGAAGCATAAACCAGGCCACCAATTTTTGATGGGACAAACTTCAATTATTGGAAGGTAAGAGTTACTGCCTATATTCAATCTTTTGGTACAGAAGTTTGGGATATCATAGATACAGGCTACACTTTTCCTTCAGCTACTCCTACAGATACGGCCGAAAAGAAGAAATATGAAACAAATGCTAAAGCAGTCAATACTTTGCTGGGATGCTTATCTCAAATAGAATTCGTAAAGGTTATGCAATATAAATCCGAAAAATAAATATGGGACAAGATTGTCTTGAGCTACGAAGGAGATGAACAGGTAAAGCGTGCTAAAATTCAAACCCTCAGGATTCAGTATGAGAATCTCAGGATGTATAATGATGAAAGTGTGGCTAACTATTTTCTTCGGGTAGATGAAATTGTTAATTGCATGAAAAACTTGGGAGAAGAAATAAAAGAGGCTATTGTGGTTGAAAAAGTTCTAAGATCATTATCCCCCAAGTTTGAATCTAAAGTGTCTGCAATAGAAGAAAAGGAAAATCTACGAATTCTTACTATGTCTCAGCTACACAGAATTCTAACTGCTTATGAAATGAGAAAGGGAGGTCCATCAGACAGAAGAGAAGCTGCTTTCAAGGCTTCAGGCAAAGGAGAGTATTATGAAGCAAGTCACGTGCCAGAAGAAGAAGAAAAAGAATCAAATTTTGTCAGAAATATTCAAAGGGGTTCTGGAAGGTTCAGAGGTAAGTTACCTTTTAAATGCTTTGCTTGTGGAAGAGTAGGTCATTATGCTGCAAAATGTCCTTATAAGGATAAAGGAAAGGAACCTGCTAGATGGAACAAGAAACAGAGTGCAAATAAGAAAAGCTACTACACTCATGAAGATAGTGATGGTCTATCAAATAGTGATGAAGATGAACGAGGTAATGACTATAAACTGTTAATGGCATTTGAAGATGATGATTATATGGATGCTATAGATGTGGATAGCCTTTATGAAGAAATTACTAGACTCAAGAGATGTATAGAAGAAAAGAATATGATCATTGATACTCTACAATTTCAAATTGATGAAAAGGAAAAACATCTTGAAAAATTAGAAGGTGAAATTGTTGCTCTTAGAAAAGAGATTGAGAAAACAAAAGCTATTAATCTTAAGTTTGTCAAAGGATCTGAAACTCTGGATGAGATTATCAATGTACAACGTTCTCCACTAAACAAGACAGGTCTGGGCTATAATGGAGAAACTTCTCAAGCATCCACCTCAAAAAGTTATCTTGATGCAGCAAAAAGGAATGAGCAAAAGCACAATGGAGACCATCAGGTAAAGCAGGGACGAATTGCAAACAGAGACTATCAGGGGCAATCCGTCTTAAGGGTGAACAAGAGCTACAACCAGCCACAGGTAAAATCTTCTCAATTTGGTTCAAGAATGGATGACAATAGAAATTACAATCACTTGGCCGGTAGATTTGATAACCGCAGAAGCTTCTTCAATGGACAATGTTTCTCTTGCCATAAATTTGGTCACAAAGCAGCTCAATGTGTTGCATATAAAACAATCATGACTAGAGAAGCTCAAAAACAAAGAAGTATGACCGGGATTACAAAAAGGACCTATAACAACTTTTCGGCTCTTGAAAATGAAGTTGAATGTTCTATTTGCAATAACTTTGGTCATGAAGATTCTGAATGCAGGAGCAGGTTTCAGCAGACAAAGGAACAAGCCTCAAGCACCAAAACATGGAGAATAAAGGAACCAAAAACAGAAAGATGTGGGATAGCATTTTATGCAGAGGGATAGGAAAATCTATGGTACATTGACAGTGGATGTTTGAAGCATATGACAGGTGATAAAGAAAAACTTGAGTCATATTCTGCTCTAGAAAAGGGAAAGAAAGTTTCTTTTGGAAATGATACTCCTGCAACTATAAAAGGAAAAGGGATTGCTCAGTTAAAAGAAAAGGTCAAGGTTGGAAATGTTTTGTATGTTGATGGATTGAAACATAATCTTCTAAGTGTCAACCAGATGTGTGATCAAGGAATCGAGGTGATATTTAGAACAAATGGATGTCTTGTTCATGATCTTGATACAGGTAAAACGGTGATCAAAGGTAAAAGAACTCCAAATAATCTATACATATTTGAATAAGGACAACAACAATGCTATCTAACCAAGGATGATGAACACTGGTTATGGCATCAGAGGTTGGGGCATCTAAGCTTTTCACAAATAAGGAAAGCATGCAGATATCAGGCAGTTCGCGATCTTCCAGATATCAAAATTCCAGACAACACCATATGCAAATCATGTCAGTTTGGAAAGCAAACCAGAACTAACTTTCCAGAAAAGGAAGGATCAGCTAGCATGCCTCTTGAGCTAGTTCATACAGATACATGTGGTCCATTCAGGAAAAGGACACCTCGAGGAGAAGAATACTTGATATTATTCATTGATGATTTCTCCAAGTTTGTCTGGTTAGGACTTATGAAGCACAAAGATGAAGCATTCGAAAAATTCAAATCCTTCAAAGCCTTGGTTGAAAATGAATCAGGATACAAAATTAAGTGCCTCAGATCCGACAGAGGTGGGGAGTTTACCTCAAATGAATTTTTCGATTTCTATGAAGAACATGGGATAAGAAGAGAATTCTCTACAGCTAGAACTCCTCAGCAGAATGGAGTTGTGGAAAGAATGAACAGAACTATCCAACAAATGGCTCGTGCTATGCTTGATGAGTCGGGAACTCCCGCAACTTTCTGGGGTGAAGCTGCACATGCTGCTGTTGTTATTCTCAACAAAACAAATGTCCGGGTGAACATCACTCAAACCCCTCATGAGCTCTGGTGTGGTGAGACTCCTTCGGTAAAGCACTTCAAAATCTTTGGGAGAAAATGTTATATTAAGAATATTGATGAGCAACTTGGCAAACTTGAACCTAGAGCAGATGAAGGCATTCTTCTTGGTTATTCTCCGCATAGAAAAGCATACAAGTGCTACAATAAAAGACTTGGCAGAATTGTTGACAGCATTGATGTAGTGGTTGATGAGAAGGGATACATTCCTAGGCAAGTACATCATGAAGACATCGAAGAAGATGAAGGCTACCCTCAAAGACAGAATGATGAAGCAGAAGAACCTCAAGAAGAACTAGAGGAGCAGACAAGAATAGAAGAGAAGACTCCATCCAGATATGTTTAGAAGAATCATCCAGAATCTCAGATTGTGGGGCAGAAAGAAGCAGGTGTACAAACAAGAAGAACAGTTGTAGAAGCTTCAAGCTATTTGGCATTACTCTCCTCCACTGAACCATAAAATGTGAAAGAGGCATGCAAAGATGAATGCTAGGTGAAAGCAATGGATGAAGAACTTGAGCAGATCGAAAAGAACAACACTTGGGAGCTGGTTCCTAGACCAAAGGATAAGAATGTTATCGGAGCAAAATGGGTCTTCAAAAATAAATTGAATGAAAATGGAGAAGTAATTAGAAACAAGGCCAGACTTGTTTGTAAAGGGTATGCGCAGCAAGAAGGAATAGACTTTGAATAAACCTTTGCTCCTATTGCAAGACTTGAGGCCATTCGAATGTTCCTTGCTCTCTCAAGCTTTCAAAACTTCAAAGTATTTCAAATGGACGTGAAATCAGCCTTTCTGAATGGAGACTTGGAAGAAGAAGTATACATTGAGCAGCCAGATGGGTTCATTCTTGGAAATGATCCAAATCTTGTATGCAGATTGAAAAAGGCTCTATATGGTCTCAAACAAGCTCCAAGGGCTTGGTACTATCGTTTGGACAAATATCTTCATCAACAAGGTTTTTCAAAAGGATCAGCAGATAGCAATCTTTATATAAAAGTTGAAAATGACAAATTGCTAATACTTGTTGTGTATGTAGATGACATTATCTTTGGCAGCAATGAAGAAGCTATGAGTCAAAGCTTTTCCTTAGTGATGCAGAAAGAATTCGAAATGTCCTTGCTGGGAGAACTGACATATTTTCTTGGTTTGCAAATCCAACAAAAAGCAGGAGGGATCTTTTTGTCTCAAACCAAGTATCTCAAACAGATTTTGAAGAAATATGGCATGGAAGATGCAAAACCAGTATGTACACCCATGGTCACAGGATGTAGCCTCAGTGCAAATGATGAATCTGCAGCAGTGCATCAACCAACCTACAGATCTATGATTGGAAGTTTACTTTATTTGACAGGTACCCGACCGGACATCATGCATGCAGTTGGAATAGTTGGAAGATTTCAGGCAAATCCGAAGGAGACTCATCTTCAGGCAGTGAAGAGAATTTTCAAATATCTTCAGGGGACTCAAAATTATGGCTTATGGTATCCAAGAGATACAGATCTCACACTTCATGCTTATACAGATGCAGATTGGGCCGGAAGTGTGGATGACAGGAAGAGCACAAGTGGTGGTGCGTTCTTTATGGGTTCCAGACTAGTATCTTGGTTTAGCAAGAAACAGAGTTTGATTGCCTTGTCTACAGCTGAAGCGGAATATGTTGTTGCTGCATCTTGCTACACTCAACTCCTTTGGATGATGCAGACCTTGCAGGATTTTCAAATCACTTGTACACCACCTATCTCCATCTTATGTGATAACACAAGTGCAATCAGCATCTCAAAGAACCCAGTCATGCATTCAAAAACCAAGCACATACCAATCAAGTATCATTTTCTCCGAGAACAAGTGCTTGAACAGAAGGTCAAGTTGGAGTATGTTCCTTCCAAGGAACAAGTTGCTGATATACTCACCAAACCATTGCCCAGGGAGACTTTTGAATACCTCAGGCAAAAGCTGGGGGTTGTTGATGCATCATCTTGTTGTTGAATCTCTTCTGATTGATCGTTGTATGCATGGTTCATTTGGGGTATATGCGTACATGTGCTGGGTGGCGGATTGGTTGAAGATTGAATGGCACAGGTTCAGGGGGAGCATATAATGCATTGTTGACATTATGGAGGATGTACAGAAGGAGATCATGGAAGCTGGTCTGAATATAGCTGCAATATGTCTCTATCTCTTTCATGGTCATTTATGGTGTTTGGTGGATTATAGTTCTTCTTTGCAGATCTGGTTCATATTCAGGGGGAGCATGCTCTTAGGGGGAGCGTAACCCTTTGCCCTTGATGTCAAAGGGGGAGAATGAAGCTGAAGATTTTGAGGTTGCCATCAAGTCCAAAGGGGGAGATTGTTGGCATTATGATTCTAGTATGGCTCTATGTTACAGATGTTGTACTTGATGGCAACACCCTCAAGTGGCAATGCTCTGATCAGGCTCTCAAAATGTTGAAAATTAAGAAGTACGCAGGAGAGCAGTTCAGAAGATGCGTACACACAGGTACACCGTGAAGGGACCGCGGCCAGACACACAGGTCACCCGTTCAGAAGGTGCGTACCCCCAGTTTCACTTACTTCAAGGCAGAGAAGCGCATTCACGTGGGGTTTCCTATGGTTTTGGCCCGTGGTATTGTTTTATATTATTATTATTATTATTGAGCCCCATGTTTTTGGGCCCCTTGTATTGGTTATCTATGGTATTGATCCATGATTTTAGGAGGAGCTTGCCTATATAAAGCAAAGGAGATCACTTGGCTAAGTATCTTTTGAAAATTGAATATCTTAAGATCTGAAATATTGGGTTATTGTTTTAAAAGCTTGATCTATATGAAAGTGAAGTTGAAAGCGAATCTGTGAAGGGTGATCTCTCGAGCGCATGATCAGATCTAGGCATCCGACTAACTGTAGTACTCTGGTGAACTGCCAATTCGGCCCTAATCAGAAGTACGCAGGTGACTAACGATGCAAGTGTG
This sequence comes from Pinus tabuliformis, assembly GCA_031772625.1. Lineage (NCBI taxonomy): Eukaryota > Viridiplantae > Streptophyta > Pinopsida > Pinales > Pinaceae > Pinus > Pinus tabuliformis. The sequence goes on along the minus strand of CM062805.1, from coordinate 181,034,109 downwards.
TGGGTACGCAGAGCAGAAACAAGAGAGCTGCGTGGGTACGTAGAGCAGAAGAAGGGGCACTGCGTGGGTACGCAGATCAGAAGAAGGAGAACTGCGTGGGTACGCAGCACGACAGAGGTTCAGGTGCGTACGCACAGTAAAAGTACGTGGCGTGATAGTATCTATAAGTGTGTGGTTTCAGTAGCAGTACGCGGCGCGATAGTGTCTCTGGGTGCGTACCTACAGTAACAATACGCAACGCGATTAAAGAAGCAGTGTGTGGGCACGCGGTGCAGCAGAAGGCTCTCTGCGGGTATACGAAGGGAAGCAGAAGGTGAAGTGTGTAGCGACGCAGGCCTGAGAAAGAAAAACTGCGTATCTGTCTTAAGATCTTCTGTTGACTAAATTTTTCTGTTGATAAGGTGTTCTGGGTTTAGTTCTGTTATTGTTGATCTGGTTACTGCAGTTGACTGTGTAATTTACATGTACTTGATGATCATTTGATGTTTATGGATCCAGTTTGAAAATTTATGAAAAGTGGTCCTTGAAAGAAAAGAAGTAGGGGGTTGTAGCTCCCTTCCAGGAGTGACTGGAAAACGAGAGAGAGTTGCAGCTCTTTGCAGGTTGCAGCCTGTGTACTGGTAAAGGACTGCACCAGTACAAAATCATTGTAAAAGGAGTTTCTAATTTGAAAGAAGATAGAGAAATATTGCAGCAGGTGGTTTTCACCCACATTGGGTTTCCACCTTATATCTGGTGTTCTTTGGTGTGACTATCTGTTTTTCTTGTTCATGCTCATTATTTTATGGTACTAATATGCAAAAATAATTCAAAGTATAAATAAGGAAGATTTGTTAAAAGAACTTGATAATACTGATTCACCCCCCCTCTCAGTATTATTTCCAACACTTGGGACTCACTCTCACCCTCTCCCCTTACAATGAAATAACCATGGACATAAGTACACTAACATTCACAAGGCATGCGAACCTCACTTCTTGAAGGCAAAGCAGACCACTCTCCTATGCTGACAAGCAAGATTTGAGGCGAATCCTTAAGAAAATGGAAACCAGGCCATCATACCAGATGAGACTCCCACACCAAATGGTGTGAGGTCTAGTTGGGACTTCATATCGGGGTGATCCCCTGAATTTTGATAGGTCTAGCACCATCAACATTTCTGGTGCTAGAAGGAGGGAAGCAAATTGTATATGGATGAGCATCCCCTCACACTCATTCATTAACCATCTGGTCAAGGAAGTAACTCGCACTCCCTCTCACCTACACGCGACTTTGCAGTTGGTTACTCCTCACCTCCCAGGATTGAACACGAGATTCCATATCATCAACTTCACTCCATTCATCCCATCACTTGCCAGTTTGTGAAAGCAGTCGGACTGATTCAAGGCATACAACATCTTCCATACACATCAAGGAAGTCAAAAGCTACTCCCACATGAGTTGTATCATCGGTGGAAGAAGTAGTCTTTGTGACACTTGAAGCTCTGGTAGAAGCTATTCTAGACAAAGAGGAACCTCTGGTCTTCTGGTAAGGTGAAAAAGACACTCTTATTACCATGGGATTAGACTCTAGTACAGGAGGTAGGGGGAAGGTAGCGGAGTAGGTGGAGGTAGAGACGAACTGATAGAATCAGAGCTAGAACCATCAGACTCTGAAAGAGAGGAAGAGGGCAAATAAGAAGAAGTGATGGTTGACCAAAACCTTGAATGGATGACTAAGGGACCATTGGCTTTCCTGTCTATTCTGCACAAGATGCCAAAGTGAGTGGAGAGAATGAACATCAAGTTTAACCCTGATAGTACGATGAAGGCAGAAGACCACTTAGACAACTTCTACCAACAGCTGTAGGTCCTTGAGGTACTGTTTGATGATGTAGCCTTTAGATTGTTCCCATGTAACTTGGATGGTTGTGCAGTTGCATGGTATTACAACCTTCCATTGAATTATTTTCATAACTTGGGTGCATTCAAATGCATGTTCCCTGAGAAGTTTGCTGACGACAAAACCCCAACCATGCTACTAAAAGATTTGGGAAGCCTCAAGATGGAGGGAAAATAAAAAGTAAAAGACTTCAATCAGAGGTTTACACGTATTCTGAACAAGTTTGCAGTAGACACTAAACCTCATGACTCCATCATTGTTGATTACTACACGTCTGCACTGCCAACTAGCATTGCAGAGTTGGTCAAGCGAGCTATGAAACCAACACTCTTGGAAAGTTGCGAAGAGGCTATTGCTGTTGAGAAAGACCTGCACGTAATTGAATTCATCAAGGATGACAAATCAATGAAGGACTCCAAGGATGTGAGCAGGAAGCCCCAAGCAATGGTGAGCAAGGGCAGAGACAAGGAAGCAACCGATATTGAGACCCTCACTCGCCTTGTCAAGAACTTGACCATGAAAGTGTCTGAGCTCAAGCAACGGAAAACAGACACATTTGCAAGCAACCATCTGCCAAGACAGAGACAATAAAGCAGCTGATCAAGTGGCTCATCAAGCAGCAACCAATTCATTTCAAAAACTGCACAAAAGCCTGTGTTCCAACTTGAATAGTGCGTAGATACTAAGTTATGTCCCTTCCACGAAGAACATCACCCCGAGAACTCTTGTTCAGATTGGAAGCGAGTTGTTAGCTCTATCTTCAATCATATACTTGATGCAGAAAGTAATATGCAGGAACAACCGAAAGACACAAACGATGACGAAGAGTTTTCACCTGATGAAACATCAAGTACTAGGCATGTGGTGAATGCATATCAGTGCATGCAAGTAATGTCTAAGATGAACACCAAGAAGCAGTGCCAAAATAAAAATGATCGTTACAATCTTAGGAGTAAAGGCGATCCCCCTACACTTGGGGAAATGCAAGAGAAGGTGAGACTGCTGATGAAGAAGGCCAATCCACTAGCTGCCCTAAAGTAGAAAACACAAAGAAATTTTGGGAAGACAGTGGTGGATAAAAGTACATCCATGAGCATTAATTTGCAAAACATTCCGCCAGACAGCACAAACATCCATTCCACCCCGGACACGTCGATGAGTCTACCACCTATGGACTATAACATTGTTGATGACATGAAGAAAACTCGAGTGAAAATTAGTTTTTTGAAGTTAGCCAAGGTCCAGAGTCAGTGAGATATCTTGTTGAGTGCATTGGGACATAAAACAACGGACATTGCAACCTCTATCGGCAAGGGAGAAAGCACACCTCCCGGATCACTTTCCACTGTGCTCAATACACTTTGGATGGAAGAAGAAAACTCAGGTTGCCCCCCATTCCTACTTTCATTTGAATTTTTTAACTACAATGTTCACAACTACTTGGTTGATTCTAGCATGACAACCAACGTCATGCCGCTCTCCATCGCTAGGAAGATGAATGCTCAATGGAGCGAGACATCCATGCGAATCATCCAACTTGATCGAACATTAGTACCAGCCATTGGTGAACTGCGAGACATGATCATCTGACTATCTCATGACAGTCGAGTCCACCAATGCATCAACATAGTTGTTGTGGACATACTAAAAGCATATGGTCTATTACTCAGTAGAGATTGGTCTAGCAAGCTAGATGGATATTTTACTATAGACTGGTCTCACATGTGGCTTTCGTACAAGGGAAAATGCAACCAAATCTGGGTGTTATCCGAGAGGTATATGAAACACAACGTCACTCCCCTTAATGACGAGAATGAACCGTTGGCCTTCGTAGAACTCATGTTTGGCAACTGCCTTTTGGAAACAACATTGGAGTGTTATCCTACACGGCTAGCTCCAACCTCATCAGACACACAGTTGGGACTCCTTCCTTGCCCAACTGATGGTAATGAAACCTGTACAGTTCATTGTACCAATAGTAGTAGTAGCAGCAGTAGTAGTAGAAGCAGTACAAGCATGTCAAACGGTTCGTGTATAAACAAGTTGTGGGCCATGGATTTTGACGAATCAAAGACATATGATGGCTCAAGGACCGGGTATAGCTTAGTCACCCAAAACAACAGAAAATGCATGATTTCAAGTTGCTTGAGGTTCGAATGCACAAACAACATCACTAAGAATGAATCACTCGTGTTGGGATTACTGAGAACCCTTAGCCTCAACATGATCGCACTCAAAGTAGTACTACACTCCATGAATATTTTTGATACTTTCAAGAGCATAACAATTGACGAAGGTAAGCACAAATAATCTTTGAAAGCTACAACTGAGGGCAAGAAAGGCAACCCCGTCCCCAAAGGGTTTGGTTATATCAAAACGCCCTATGATTTGCAGAACTTTGGTCAAGGACCAAGAAACAACAAAATCCACAAGCCACCATTACAAACAAACAAAGAAACCCGGTGATCAATCACAATCTAAGGATGGTTAGTCTTGGTACAAACTGCGTGCAATAGCAATGGTCATCTTTTGACTGCCTGATCAAACAATATTGGGATGTGTCCACGAGGGTAGATGATGACCTGAGTACATACGACACGTGAATAACCCAACACAGGATTCCAGGTAAAGGAGGAGCCAAACCATTGCAGCAAAAGTCAGGTAAAACACATATGTCGTTTGGACTCCTTATACAGAAAGAATTGACTAAATTGTTGGATGTTTGGGTTACTTGCAAATTTTGTTATCATACTTGGGTTTCTAATTTAAATTCTGCACATAAGAAATCTGGGAAAATCCACTTATGCATTGATTTTAGGAACTTGAACCATTCCTGGAATAAAAACAACTACCCCGTGCCATCATCCGAGCCTATGTTGCACGTAGTACCTGAAGTAGTGGTGTTGTCTTCACTTAAAGGTTTTTTTGAATGCCACCAAGTTTCGGTAGCGGAGCTTATTGGACTTACATTGGTCCACGAGAAGCTTGAAACACACAAGTATCATCTGCAATCACTTGACGGGAGGATTGAAAACCTCCCTGTCAACGACCAAGATCTCAAGAATTACTTTCAGTAGGTCAGGCCATGCCCATGCCATGTACATAGTCTGCTTGATGCTTGTTGTTTTCATCTTTTTGTCTTTGCTTATTATCTTTGTTTTCACTTTGTTTGATTCTGCTTACTATTTTTGTTTACGTTTTTTTTTGCTTGGTATATTAATCTTTTTATTTCCAAAAATAAGTGTTTCCAGCTACTACATTCTGGCTTTTGAATAGAGTATGTGGCTGAAATTTGAAGAGACTTGTGACACTGCAGCACTTGGCCAGTCTTGTGTCCACCTTCTCTATGCTTGGTTGTAACCTTTGGTTGATGAAGTCTTGATGGAAAATACAAACCGTCTGCAAGGGAAGTTTTGGTCCAACCATGAACCTGTGTCCACACTGGGAAGCCCCATGCCTATACTCGACCTTATGCTCTGTGTGTTCAAGCTCATCCAACTAGTAGAAACGAAGAAGGGGAAAATCGAAACGAGAAAACCTATCTTAGAGGTATTACATGATTCTCTGAAGGAACAACCTCTTTTGCTCTCAATAAGTCGGGATCCCTCTTTTGATCCAAATATAAATAAGTGCCTATGCACAGTCCTCTTGAAAAATATAAAGGTGAAAGAAGAGAAAGGCTTCTTGCATAGAGAGGTGAAGCATGCAACTTCACCGGGGTATTGACCAGGCTTCCTGGCAGTGGAGAAATGTGTGTGTTCTTGCGTGACTCCATCGGGGTACTTTCCAAGCCTGCTGGCAGCGGAGCAACACCAGAGATGAAAACTTATACTCTGAAAATATTCAATTCACGAGATAAACTACCCTTCCTAGATTCGAAACACTTAGATCTAAGTTGAACTTTTGATTGTGTTTGACTGATTTGGAAAATGGTGAACCATGTATGTCCATGGGGTAAGTGGGGAAGCTAAAGTAACCCGCATAGCGATTCAATACTCCCTAAAATACCAAGGCCATGTGCTAGCAATAAACCAAAACAGAGAAGCTGGAGTTCTACCAGTGCGTCACCAAGTGTTGTAGCGACTACAACCACCCTCCAAAATTTTGGCCTACACCTAATTTTGGAGCCTCCCTTGGGAATTTCGCTTGATGAATGCACACCCTCATATTCACTCTGTGAGCCCATGGGAGTCTTTGTATCCACCTTGCTTGTTTATTCCACACAAGCATCTACATGTTGGTGTCTAAGTCATGCTTACGACTATGTTTTGGTTATCCTCAAGGTCTTCGCTTCATGCGTACTTGTTGTGTTTGCTATGAAAGAATCTATTGCACTCACACAAAGAGTCACATTCACTGTCGCACAAGTGTCATCACGGTCGATCAATGATCAATCACGAGTGTCGTGCTTGTCTCTTGTACCGTCAGTTAGTCATGTTGAACATGTGCATCTAGATGTTTTGATTCGTTTCATCGTTGAGTCATGTGAGTGTGTGTTTGCATGATCACCTATGCATCTTTCGATCGTTCACATACTTAGCCATTTTTCTGAAGTTCTAACGACTAGACTCCCCTCTGACAGTCGAACCATCACCCTACCATTGACTTGATCGAATGTCACCTAGAACAACGTAGAAGCACCAAGCAAGTCTTTCCAAGCTGCGTTGAGCGCAAGCAATCCAATCAGATTTCATGTTGACCACCCTAACAGTCAGATTCGACAACTACCCCGGGACTGACTCCCCTCAAAAATTGCATAGAGGCTACTGAACTTGCCCACTTTGCTGACTGAGGAAATTGCACAGACAAGCCAGATAGACACCAAGTTCTCTTCCATGTTTCCCTCATAAAATTGCGCAGTTTTCCCAGTCAGTCCTGCTGACAGTCGACTGACTGCAAATCTAGGAAATTGCACAGTTTTCATGAGTAGGCCTTCTATTGGACAGTAGTCTGCTTAGCTCAAAAAATTTATAGAGATGATCAACAGGCCAGCTTGTTAGCCTTAGTGCAGTTTTCCTCACCAGCAGCTCCTAGCAGAAGACTGCCAATTCCCTCCAGGAATTATGCAGTTTTTGCTGTCATGCTCCAAATAGATGACTACCTATTCCCCTTGGGAATTATGTAGTTTCTATTGCCAGTGACCCAGCAGCCAACTGCCAGTTCCTTTTGGGATTTGCGCAGTTTTGATTGCCAGGCTCCCGACCAGTTCCTCCCAAAAAGTGCGCAATTTCTGCCTACTGATCCTCCTTGCAGGCCGGCTTGCTCCTCGAGAAAATTGCGCAAATTTTTACTTCCAGCCCCTACTGCCCACTTGTTTCGGAAACTATGTAGATTATGCCTACCTTTCCTTCCTGCATCCCATACTGTCCCTCCCAAAATTTGTGCAATTTTCCCTTCCAACCAAGCTGGACCTCACAGACAGTCACTGTCGACTTGGATTTCCCATCTTCATCACTTAGTGACTCTTACACATTTCTCATCAGCAGTGAGTGAAGCCATCATCCCACTTCACAACCTTGCTGCCTCTCTCAGTCACCTGCATCTGAAAAGATCATGTGTCATGGTAGCCTATGAGGTTTTTTGGATTTGATGTCATCTCATCATGAGTGCCTACAGGCACAGGTACACTAACAAACATGGCATGACAATGAAAGGGATGAATGAAGGGAGCACGTGCAAAAGGACAAGTTCACCAATGGACAAACGAATAATGCATGCGAAGAGATGTGCGCAAACGGATGGATGAGCAAACATGAAAGATGTGCTCACGGATGGAACAATGGATGAACATGCAACTTTCACAAACAGATGAGCCTATCAAGCCTTCCAACATGCAAGCATGGAACAACGTGCCAAGGCATCATCAAGCGCATGAAATACCATCGACGACTCTGTGCACTTTTCTATGCGGAGGTGAAGTTGTGCTACACCATGAAGACATCCATCACCGAGAAACATTGTAGCTCAACATACACTCCAACGTCAACATGAATGTACCAACACTGTCATGTCTAGTCATGTCGCCCACATCTCTACTATGGGCCATGTTGTCAAATCAATGTAATGTAACATGGAAGTCTAAGAGACCCACTTGTTGTACAAAGAGTCATGTAAAGTTGAAAAGTCATGGAAGTCACACAGTCATGAGGGTAGTCAAATAGCCACAAGGGTCAGTTTCACCTTATAAATACCCCCTCATTTGTACATGCAAAGGACTATTTACCTCAGTTCCTCCCACATAGCCAAGAGAGTCTGTAATATTTTCTTTCAGCAGTAAGTAGTGGCTCCAACACCCCGCTCACGAGGTTAGTGATGTATGGTGTAACGATGTGTCTTGGAAATTTTACTTAATTCAAAAACCTGCTAACAGGCTAGCACGTTTTCACACTTGTATTGTAACTATTTTAAGAATAATCTTGAACACTTGTAATACATGTTGCTTTAACTTGTGTTGAACACCTGAACTATTTCACATGTTGTAATACATAATCTGTTAATGGAAATGTGTTGTATATGATGTTAACACTGTCTCTCCCATGGTGGCTATCTCCCCAGACATCAGATAAACCTTTCACATAAAGCTTGTTGTAACAACTGTTGCACTTATTCAGACTCATCTGTTGAGTGATGTATGTGTTATCTTACCTTGTATGTTGTGACTGCCGCATCCGTGTGGACTACTCCTCCGAAAGCTGTGCATGTCCTGTTGTGTTGTGCATTCCTAGCCGAGTTGGGACTTCATCCCAACCAACTTGGGACTCACTCTCACCCTCTCCCCTTAAAGTGAAAGAACCATTGACACAAGTACACTAGCATTCACCAGGCATTTGAACCTCACTTCTCGAAGGAAAAGCATACCAATCTCCTATCTTGACAAGCAAGAGTTGATGCAAATCCTTAAGACAATGGCAACCGGGCCATCATACCAGATGGGACTTCCACACCAAACGGTGTGAGCTCTAGTTGGGAGTTCATACCTGGGTTATTCCCTGAATTTTGGCGAGTCCAACACCATCAACAGAGTCCAAAGTGAGAATTTCTTTAATCATGCAGAAACTCAGACTGAGGGAACTCCCATTAATCATATGTTATGAAACCAGCTCAAGAAAATATAGATCAACGCCTTAGAATTCAGCCTCTTCGAGGGGGAAACCTCCTTTACATTACATAAATGAACAATTCTTTGATGATACAAATGACAAAACCTCCTTTCTATATATAGGAGTCTAAGGAGTCACAATATAATCCAGCCGACCTAACAATAATAATATAAAGCCACAAAAATAACAATAGAGGGATTCTATGGGGCACATAAATAACAACATGGGGGTAATAGGGGCACAACAATATAAATAAGGGGTATAACTACAATAGTAATGGGGTAATCACTAGTATTATAGGGACCCAACATGCCCCTCTCCTTCAAAAAAGTGTTGTCCTCAATGCTTGAGTAGTTCTGGATACTTTGGCATAAAATTCTCATCCTCCCATGTGGAATCTTCAGCGGATAAGTTCTTCCACTTGATAAGATACTCTGAAATTGATCGATTTCGTAGCTGTCGAGTTCTTGTTTCTGTGACTGCTTCTGTTCCAATATAATTTTTCCTTCCTCATCAAGTTCTGGCAATATTGTTTGAACTGGGAGCTTGTCGCCTATAACCTTCTTTAAACATGAAACATGGAAAACTGGGTGCAATCGAGAAGCTGCAGGAAGCTCCAATTTGTATGCCATAGTACCAATCTTTTGCAACACCTTGTACGGACCATAATACTTTGGTGATAATTTATTATCCTTCTTAGCTTGCTTTAGGGACATTTGCTTATATGGTTGTAGCCGTAGGAATACCCAATCACCTACATCAAAACTTCTTTCACTGCGATGTTGATCTGCCTGTTGTTTCATTCTATTTTGTGCCAACACGAGGTTATCCTTTAAGAGTTGGAGGACTTGTTGTTGATGTTCGATGTGATGTTCCACTGCCTGAACCTTAGAATTTTCTCTTAAATATGATGTGATGGATGGTGGTTGATACCCATAAAGTGCCATAAATGGGGTCATTTTGTTGTTGTATGGAAGGAAGTGTTATACCACCATTCAGCCAGAGGCAACCATTTGACCCATTGTGTCTGTTTATCAGATACAAAGCAACGAAGATATCCTTCCAAACATTTGTTTACTATCTCAGTTTGCCCATCAGATTGAGGATGATAAGATGAGCTATGAGCTAACTGAGTACCAAGACAAGAAAATAATTCTGTCCAAAAATTTCCAGTGAAAATGGGATCTCTGTCACTTACAATAATCTTTGGGTTTCCATGTAGCTTTTGAATTGTTTCCATAAATGCAGTAGAAACTGTACTGGCTTTAAATGGATGTGATAATGCACAAAAGTGTGCATACTTGGTAAGTCTGTCAACTACCACCATGATGACACTCTTTCCCTCAGACTTGGGTAAACCTGTGATAAAATCCATTGAAACCTCCTCCCAACGTTGGCTTGGAATGGATAAAGGTTGTAATAGACCCGGTGTCTTAATTGTTTCAACTTTATTTTGTTGGCAAACCAAACATTCCGCCACAAACTTTTGAATATCTGATTTAAGGCCATCCCAAAAAAATTCCTTCTTAACCCTGTGGTAAGTTTTTAAAAATCCTGAGTGCCCTCCTAAGGGAGAAGTGTGCAATTCCATAAGAATCTTTTGTTTTAGCTGGGAATTCTTACAGAGGTATAAGCGATCTTTGTACCATAACGAATCATTTTTCCAGCTAAATGTATCAGACGTACTGGAATCTTGTTGTAGCTTTCGAATAAGTGCCCACACTTCTTCGTCATTCTTCCATTCCTCCCTTGCTTCGTTTATCCAATCTGGTTGGATAATAGAAATGGAGCACAACAATGCTTCCACATCCTCATCCTTTCTTGAGAGTGCATCTGCCACCACATTTTGCTTCCCTTTTTTGTAGATGATTTCAAAGTCATAACCCAACATCTTTGTGACCCACTTTTGTTGCTCTTCAGAGGATAATCTTTGTTCTAAAAAGTATTTAAGGCTATCATGATCCGTTTTTACCTTGAAGTGTCTTCCCATTAGGTAGGGTCGCCATTTCTTAAGTGCATGGAGTATTGCCAACATTTCCTTCTCATAAATAGCTTTGCTTAAAAACTTTCCCTTGATTGGACGACTTTCAAAAGCAATGGGTCTTTCATCTTGCATTAGAACAGCACCAATTCCATTTCCTGAAGCATCACATTCCACAATAAAGGTTTTTGTGAAGTCCGGTGTAGCTAAGACCGGTGCTTGGCACATTGCCTCTTTAAGATGTTCAAAGGCCTTTGTTGCTTCCGGAGTCCATGAAAATGCATCTTTCTTCAATAATGTTGTTAGAGGTGCTGCTATTCTCCCATAATTCTTAACAAACTTGCGATAATACCCTGTCAACCCAAGAAATCCTCGCAGATGCTTTATGGATGTGGGGATTTTCCATTCCTTAATGGCTTTAATTTTGCTAGGGTCTACCTTAACTCCTTCATGAGATACAATATGACCCAAATATTCCACCTCCTGGACTCCAAAGAAACATTTGGATCTTTTTGCATATAATTGTTTCTCCTCCAATAGTTGTAGCACCCTGTCAACATGTTCAACATGATCCTTCCAAGACTTGTTGTAGATTAGTATATCATCAAAAAATACTAACACAAATTTTCTAAGGAATGGTTTGAAAATTGAATTCATCAAACCTTGAAATGTTGAAGGTGCATTGGTAAGGCCAAAAGGCATGACCAAAAATTCATAATGACCCTCATGAGTTCTAAATGCCGTTTTCGGAATGTCTTCAATCTTCATTCTGATTTGATGATATCCCGAACGAAGATCCAACTTGGTGAAGTAAATTGATCCATGCAATTCATCCAGTAATTCATCAATGACAGGAATGGGGAACTTATCTTTAATAGTGAGCTTGTTGAGCTCCCTATAATCCGGACACATGCGCCATGATCCATCCTTCTTGTGCACCAATACTACTGGAGCAGAGAAAGAACTTTGACTCGGTTGAATTATACCAGCCTCTAGCATTTCTGCAACCATACGTTCAATTTCACTTTTTTGGACATAGGGATATCTGTACGGCCTGATGTTTGGAGGAACACTTCCTGGAATCAGATGAATAGCATGATCATGATCACGCATAGGTGGGAGACCTTTGGGAGTCTCAAATACCTTGGAATGATTGTCCAGGACTTTTTGGAGATCTGGAGAAATAGATGATTTCAATGTGGAAACATCTAGCGAACATAATTGTGCAATTACACCTCTTTGCTCCTTTTTTAGAAGCTTTGTCATACCATTAGAGCTGATTATCTTTCCTGGTTTCCCTGCAATACCCCTTAATTCAACTTCCTTTCCTTCCGTAGAAAATTTGATGAAAAGTTCTTGAAAATTAAAAGCTATTGTACCCAAGGATTGTAGCCATTGGACTCCTAGTACAACATCAGCACCTCCCATTGGAATGGAAAGCATTGGGCTAGTCAATACATATTCTCCCATGGATAGCTTGATATTATGGCACTTTCCAGAGCAATTTATTGTTCCTCCATTTGCAATCATCACTTGACACTCTGGTGCTGGATATAGGAAGCAATTCAATTCTTTTGCTACCCTACAATGAATAAAATTGTGGGTGCTTCCTGAATCAATCAACACTATTACCTTTTTCTTCTTGATTTGTCCTTCTATCTTGATGGTTTGAGGAGTGGTAATTCCCGCCAATGCATTACAAGATATGGTCGGATTTATTTGTTCTTCATCTAGGCTTTGTTCCTGGAGTATATCTTCTTCTTTTGACCTTTCTTGCTCCTTTTCTTCTTCCTCTTCACAATCTATGTAGAATAATTTCTTCTCAGCACACTTATGACCTTTAGTGTATTTGCTATCACAACTGTAACAAAGCCCTTTTGCTCTTTTTTCTTCCAATTGTTGTGGTGTCAACCTTATAGGTTGTGGAAGACTAGGGGCAACAACACTTCCGTCTTTATAGTTGTGAGTGGTATGCTTCCTGGTTGCCATAATTTTGCTTTCCATTTTTCTTGCTAACCTGAATGCCTTCTCTAATGAATCAGGTTCCCAAAGGCGAACATCATGTTGGATATTATCCTTTAAAGACCCTATGAACACATCAATCCTATGCTCCTCTGGAATATCTTTTACCCTTATGTTCAATTTTTGGAACTCCTCAATGTGCTCCATTATTGAACCCTTTTGTTTGAGACTTATCAATTGGCTAAAAAAAGTGTTGCTTTTTGTATCTTCATAATGTGCTATCAATTCTTCCGTAAAAAATGCCCAAGTGATAAATTTTTTACGAGAGCAAAGCCATTGATACCATACAAACTGATTTGGTTCCAAATATACAGTTTCCATACGTACCTTTTGTGTGTTTTGCACATTATTGAGATCGAAGAACTGCTCCATCTGTAATATCCATGTGGCGGGATCCTTGCCATCAAACTTCCTCATATCGATTTTTGGAATATGGTGGGTCTTCGATCCAACATTAGCGTCTATGGAATCATGATTAACATTACTTTTGTTCACATCATGAGTTTCCTTTACAACCTTTTCACCATTAGTAAGTATTTCTTGTAGAAAATTTGTCAAATCTGTCTTCAAATCTGTCCTCAAATCTGTCTTCAAATCATCCATCTTAGCTTCCATGCCCTTTATCTTAGATTCCATGCCATTTATCTTAGATTCCATGCCACTTATCTTAGCATCTGTTAGCTTTTGTGAGCGTGACATTTGTTGCACTTGTTCTTGTAATTTTGATATATCATGTAGCATTTCTTCCTCTTCTTCATGAGTCATGCTAGAGCTTTCAGGTTCCTTACTAGGTGTTTGCATTTTCTTTCCTCGGGGCATCAGTTACCGATAATAATGCTTTACTATGCCCTTTGAATTCCGTTAAACCAAGCTTACACAAAAATTTAAAAAAAACTACACACCTTTTTTCACTTTATAGAAGCCTGATATTGAATCTGATGTATCTCTGTAATTTCGGATCATCCAGTTCTAAAATTTTGACCTGTAGTAGCCTTTTGTGTCCTCTTTCCAATGCCACAAGTCTGATCCAAATTGGATTCTCCAAGGAAGAGTTATGTGAAATCTCCCACAGTGACTTGCTTTTAGACTAGTTCAGTAGAGCGAACTTGTACGACGTGCCACGAGTCACTGTTTCAACCTTTGAATCTGAAACACGCATACCAAAAACTACAGTCCATCCTCTTTCTGTACCTTATGAAATTTCAATCCAATCCCCAGAGAGAAAGTTATGACGATTTTCCCCAGGTCACCTGTTTTGAATGTAATTCAGGAGTCTGCAAAAAGACCAACTTCCTCAGATCATATCTCCGCAAATATCGTGCGAAAAGCTCTGAAATTTGGACCCAAGGTTCAGCGCGATTTCTTCTCAAATGGGTTTTTTTTGCGACTTCTGAAACACCACAGAAAAAGAGTTATAGCGAAAATTCCACGATGACCTGTTTGGAGCAGCGAAACCCTAGAATCCAAAGCTCTGATACCAAATGTTATGAAACCAGCTCAAGAAAAGATAGAAAAGATAGATCAACGCCTTAGAATTCAGCCTCTTCGAGGGGGCAACCTCCTTTACATTACATAAATGAACAATTCTTTGATGATACAAATGACAAAACCTCCTTTCTATATATAGGAGTCTAAGGAGTCACAATATAATCCAGCCGACCTAACAATAATAATATAAAGCCACAAAAATAACAATAGAGGGATTCTATGGGGCACATAAATAACAATATGGGGGTAATAGGGGCACAACAATATAAATAAAGGGTATAACTACAATAGTAATGGGGTAATCACTAGTATTATAGGGACCCAACATCATACATAAACTCAGACTGAGGGAACTCCCATTAATCATGCAGAAAATCAGACTGAAGGAATTCCTATCAACCATGCAGAAATTCTAGCTGAGGATATTCCCACTAATTCTGTGGGAATTCAAATAGATATCAACCCTTATGTGGTTACATTGGAAGCAACAAGCTAGATAGACCTATTGATGACTATTAATAGGGCTACACAAACTGAAGTAGTGCTTCCCTATTCTCACTTGATCAAGGATACCACTATCCAAGTATTAAACAAGGAATCAGAAAGGCATAAACAATTTTTGACACAATACTGAGAGAAAGTGATACCTCAGGCAGAACACCAAGAGTTGCTACAAAAGTACAAAGCACTGGCTATTACTGAAGATGAAACCCATGCCAAACTTAGAATGGAGAAAAATAAAAAAATAAATTACAAGGGCAGCTGCAAAAAGCTTTGGAACAAACCAAGGAAATATGCTCTGTGTACTCTGATGCATTGTCTTATAGATCTCCAACTAAAAACTATGCCCTGTTTCTACTTGAACGATATTTATTACTGAAAGTACAAGCCATATGGTCTGGAGGACTGTTATGAATCCAACTCACAAAAAGATAGAAACGATATTTGAATTCCTTAGAATTCAGCCTCTTTGAGGGGGCAACCTCCTTTACATTACACAAATGAACAATTCTTGGATGATACAAATGAAAAGACCTCCTTTCTATATATAGGTGTCTAAGGGGTCATAATATAATCAGAGCCAACATAACAATAATAATGTAAGGGCACAATAATAACAATAGTGGGCTTCTATGGGGCACAATAATAACAATATGGGCATTGCATGGGTACATCAATATAATAAGGGGGTTGTACTAATAACAATAAGGGGTTACACTAGTAGAATATGGGCCTAACATGCCCCTCTCCTTCAAAAAGTGTTGTCCTCAATGCTTGAGTAGTTCTTGATGCTTATGTATAAAATTATTGCCCTCCCATGTGGAATCTTCAATGGTTAAGTTCTTCCACTTGACGAGATACTCTGAAATTGATTGATTTCGTAGCTATCGGGTTCTTGTTTCTATGACTGCTCCAGGTTCCAATATGATTTTTCCTTCCTCTTCAATTTCTGGCAATATTGTTTGAATTGGGATCTTTTGCAACTTTTGAATAAGTGGCCATACTTCTTCATCCTTCTTCCATTCATCCCTTGCTTCGTTTATCCAATCTACTTGGATAATAGAAATAGCACAAAACAATGCTTCCACATCCTCATCCTTTCTTGAGAGTGCATTTGCAACAAAATTTTGCTTCCATTTTCTATAGATGATGTCAATGTCATAACCCAACATATTTGTGACACATTTTTTCTGTTCTTCTAAAGATAATAGTTGTTCTAAAAAGTATTTAAGACTATCATGATCCATTTTTACCTTGAAGTGTCTTCCCATTTGATAAGGTCACCATTTATTAAGTGCATGTAGTATTGCCAACATTTCCTTCTCATAAATATCTTGCTTGAGATGTAGCAGTAAAAATACCCAATCACCTACATCAAAACATTTTTCACTATGATGTTGATCTTCCTATTGTTTCATTCGATTTTGCACCAAAGTGGTGTTATCCTTTAAAATTGGAGAACTTGTTGTTGATGCTCGATGTGATCTTTCACTGCTTGAAACTTTTTCTTCTTGATATTTCCTTCTATATTTAGAGTTTGAGTAGTGATAATTTCTTCCAATCCTTTACAAGATATGGTCGGATTCATATCGTGATGCTCGATGTGATATTTCACTTCTTGAACATTTTTCTTCTTGATATGTCCTTCTATCTTGATAGTTTGAGGGGTGGTAATTCCGACCAATGACTTACAAGATATGGTTGGATTCATTTCTTCTTTCTCGATGTGATCTTTCACTTCTTGCACCTTTTTATTCTTGATATGTCCTTCTATCTTGAGAGTTTGAGGAGTGGTAATTCTTGCCAATGCTTTACAAGATATGGTTTGATTCATTTCTTCTTTCTCTGGGGTTGGGTCCTGACGTATATCCTCTTCTTTTAATGTTTCTTGATCATTTTCTTCCTCCTCTTCATACTCTATGTAAAATAATTTCTTCTCAGCACACTTATGACCTTTAGTGCATTTGCTATCACAATTGTAACAAAGCCCTTTTTCTATTTTTTTCTTTCAATTGTTGTGGTGTAACCCTTGTAGGTTGTGGAAGGCTAGGAGAAACAACACTTCCATCTTTATAGTTGTGAGGGGTAGACTTCCTTGTTGCCATAATTTTACTTTCCACTATGTAACAAAGCCCTTCTACTATTTCCAATTGTTGTGGTGTTGCTCTAAAGAAGGTGTTTCTCTTTGTATCCTCATAATGTGCTATCATTTCCTCCGTGAAAATTGACCACGTAACAAGTTGTTTACTAGAAAAAAGCCCTTTATACCATAAAAATTGATCCGATTCTAAATATGAAGATGCAATACATACCTTTTGTAATAGTGGTACACCATGTAGATCAAAATATTGCTCCATCTGAAGTATCCAATTTACCGGATCCTTGCCATCAAACTTCCTCATCTTGCTTTTTATTGATTTTAGGAGCTCGATCTTGAAATCACTGTAACTTTGTACTTTCAGATATTTAAGTTCTGAAATTACGACCTGCAGTAGCCCTCTGTGTTATCTTTCCAATGCCACCAGTCTAATCCAAATTGGATTCTCCAAGGAAGAGTTATGCCAAATCTTCCACAGTGACCTGATTATAGACTAGTTCAGTAGAGCGAACTTATATGGTGTGCCAAATGTCACTGTTTCAACCTTTTACACTAAAACATATATAGAAGAAACTACAGTCCATCCTCTTTCTATAACTTCTTACTAAATTTCAATCCAATGCTCAAAGAGAAAGTTATGACGATTTTCCCCAGGTCACCTATTTGGAATGTAATTCGGGGGTTTGCAAAAACCCTAACTTCCACAGACTATATCTCCGAAAATATAGTGAGACAAGATCTGAAATTTGGAGCCAAGGTTCCGACTGATCTTGTCTCAAATGGGCTTTTTTCTTAGGTTCTGAAACTTTGTAGCTAAATAGTTATAGCAAAAATCCCACGATGACCTGTTTGGAGCAGCCAAAACCCTAGAGTCCATAGCTCTGATACCAATTGTTATGAAACCAACTCACAAAAAGATAGAAAAGATAGTTGAACGCCTTAGAATTCAGCCTCTTTGAGGTGGCAACCTCCTTTACATTACACAAATGAACAATTCTTGGATGATACAAATGAAAAGACCTCCTTTCTATATATAGGTGTCTAAGGGGTCATAATATAATCAGAGCCGACATAACAATAATAATGTAAGGGCACAATAATAACAATAGTGGGCTTATATGGGGCACAATAGTAACAATATGGGCACTACATGGGTACATCAATATAATAAGGGGGTTTTACTAATAACAATAAGGGGTTACACTAGTAGTATAGGGGCCTAACAACAACCTTTTGAGTTCACTATTATTTCTGATTTTATTAAGTGTTTTCGAGAGCAGGAGGATAATGTCAAGTATTTCTTATGTGAACTTTACATGCATAACTTTTTTCTAGAAGAACAGAGGAATGAGAACCCTAGTCCTTTTATTGGGGATGTACAATTCCAAGCTTTCATATCCTTTTCTAGGAATCAAATCAAATGGTATAAGGCCTATAACATATTCCAAAGAAGAGAGAATGGTTTAGACCTTTGGGTCAGAGGAGAACCTAACAGTCCACTGCAAACTTTTATAAAGCATAAAAGGTTCATGGAACAACCTAGGGTTGTTTCTGCTTTAGCCCCCATGCATAAATATGTTCTTATAGTAGGTTTGGAGTATTTCGAAGACATTAAAGAGGAGGCCCTGCAGGAAGCACATCACCGATGGAAGGCATCTCCTAATGAGGTAAAAAACAGAGAGCCTTTTAATTACAGAAATTTTCAGGCAGCAGCTAATCAGATGCAACGTTATAGTCGTATGGTTCTG
Organism: Pinus tabuliformis; assembly: GCA_031772625.1. Classification (NCBI taxonomy): domain Eukaryota; kingdom Viridiplantae; phylum Streptophyta; class Pinopsida; order Pinales; family Pinaceae; genus Pinus; species Pinus tabuliformis. The sequence goes on along the minus strand of CM062805.1, from coordinate 181,015,289 downwards.
TCTGAAGGACCCACTTGGATTGGGTGTCAGTACAGATGCCCTATTATCTGGTATCCTCTAGATGGTTACAATGTTGAATATGAACTTTCTAAAAGAGAAGAAAATGAAGCTTTCAAGGTTCTTCAAAACAAGAATGGATTTCAGAAGTATGGTGAACATTCTTACCCAGCTTATTCTTTGACCTTGCTACATGTTAATCATCTTTTTGCATGAGGACATGCAATAAGGTAAGCTGTGGGGTAATGTTGGGCCATGAAAATGGTATAATTCTTCTCCCTATTTCTTTAAATAAATGTTATGTTTTTAAGCATTTTACCCTTAATTTGTAATGATTTAAGAGAAAAAGGATAATGAAAGCGAGTTGAATATAGTATAGTTAGTTTGAGTCTTTTAGACATTGAAAAGGTTATAATTTGAGTAAATTTTTATGAATATCAATCCAATAGAACGATTTTTGTTCCCTCGATATATTGGAGCAAGATTTTGGATCAGTCGATGCCTTATTTGTGACAAATTGTAGCTCGACGCCTGAGTGTGATCGAAGAATGAAGTCAAAGGAAACCAATAATTACTATTCAAGGATCTTATGTTTAAAATAGCAATCCTAAGAATCTGTCAATTCTCAAGATAGTTCCATATTCAGTTTTTAATGTAATATATAAGACAGCAAGTGAAAAGACAGAGGAGATTTTTTATTATTACTTTTTCATTGTATATTGCATACAACAATATGAATTTGAAATTTCTCAAGGTCATTGTGTAAAACTCTTTGAAGTTAATGAATTTGTGCAAGATCTTACCTTAATCCTCAGTATCGAATTTATCTAAGACAATACTTCTGGAGATAGTGGGCCCAGTCACTGGAGGTTCTATTGTCTATTATGTATCATTATTAGTTAATTACTTTTCCACATTCACATTAGTTGTGTTTCTATTCACTTTCCTTTTCTTTCATGATAGATAATTGATTGAATTTTGTATCTTGTAATTTTGTTATGCATCTCCTGAAATCACTGATTGGATTGCATTACATGAATGTAAGGTTTGAGTTTATGAATTCTATAAGTTATCTTTGAGAAGTAAGACTTTTAAGCATTCGTGTGATTTACTAGTCTTCCTTATGCATAGGATTTGTTGAAGGATAGATAAAATGGTTGATGAATTAAAATAGTCTTCTTTCATAGAACTGTAATTGTAGGAGTAATTATTTGTTGTTATCATTTGTCTCTGCAACGATTGAATTAGGATAATGTTTATGTAACTTTTTCTGTAGAAATCATTGTACACTCTTTCATAATCTAAGAATCTATTCTTTTATAGATTGTGTTGATAGCCTTGAAATAAGAGATGAATCCCAGGTTGATAAGATTAATGAAGGTAGGATTAAGTTGATTTTAAAGAGTCATCTTAGTGCCTAACAGATAGTGGTTGTTCCAAACATATGCCTGGGGACAAAAGAAAATTTATGTCTCTAAAAGAAAAGGATAGAGGAAACAATTTCACCTTTGGAATCAATGCTCCAGTGAGAATCAAGGGTAGAGGCATCACCATTCTTGATAAAAAACAAAAGCACAAAATGTGTTGTATGTGGAAGGTCTCAAGCACAATATGCTTAGTGTTAGCCAAATGTGTGATAATGGCTATGATGTAACCTTTCTATCTAAAGACTGTGAAATTCGCAACATGAAGAATGAAAAGATGGTGGGAAAATAAATCAGAACCCATAATAATGTATATGTATTTGATGATTCTATGGTTAACTTCTATTTAAGGAAAACAAGTTAAGCACGGTTATGGCACAAGAGGCTTGGGCATATGAATTTTGATAGTTTGATAAAGGTTAGTAGGATGGGAGCTATGAGAGGATTACCAAGACTGTCAAGGCCCGATAATTCAATCTGCAAGTCATGTCAGTTTGGCAAGCAGACTAGGACTCATTTCAAGCTGAAAGATTTCTCCTCATCCAGACCTCTAGAGCTCATTCACACATAAATTTGTGGCCTAACTAAAGAAAAAAACTCAAAAGGAGATAATTATTTCATGTTGCTCATTGATGATTTCACCAGGGCCACTTGGATTGTTCTCTTAAAAGAAAAATTGGAAACATTCAAGCATTTCAAGAAGTTTAAAGCTCAAGTAGAAAATGAGAAAGACTTAAAGATAAAATGCTTAAGATCAGATAAAGGAGGAGAGTACACCTCAAGAGAATTTGAGAAATTCTATGAAGAGTGTGATGTCATGAGGAAATATTGAATGGCTAGAACTCCATAGCAAAATGGAGTAGTATAGAGGAAGGACAGAACAATCCAGGAAATGGCCAAAGCAATGTTGGATGAAGCAGGTGTGTCTCACAACTTTTGGGGTGAAGCAACATAGGCAACAGTGTATCTTTCAAATAGAACTCAACTTAGGCCTAATAGTAATAAAAATCCCTTTGAGTTATGGAAGGGAAGACCAACATCATTTAAACACCTTAAGGCATTTGGAAGCAAGTGCTTCATAAAAAAGAATTATAAGAATATTGGAAATTTTGATTCATGCCCTAAGAAAGGGATATTGCTCGGCTACTCTTCTTGAAGCAAAGGATATAATTGTTACAAGCAGCGGACAAGAAGATTGAGGATTTCATTGATGTAATAGTAGATGAAATAGGTTCACAACCTGAGTCCTCTAAAATAAATATGAACTCATATGGTGAAGAAAGTTCATATATGAGGTCCGCCGATCTGGAGGAAATAGATTCAGAAAGTGAAGGTGAGGAAGCAATCATAACTTTGAGGCCAAAGACACCATCCAAGTATGTACAAAAGGAACATCCTAAGAGTCAGATACTTGGAGATCAAAGACATGGTGTCCAAACTAGGAGGAAACTTGTTGGCAGTACAAGTTATGCAAATCTGGCTCTGTTATCGCAGATAGAACCCAAGAACCTTTGTCAAGCAAGTCAAGACAAGTTCTCGGTGAAATATATGAATGAAGAAACTAATTAGATTGAAAAGAATGAAACTTGGGAGCTTGTTCCAAGGCATAGAGAGAAAAATAGTATTGGAACCGAATGGGTTTTCAAAAAAAAACTAAATGAATAGGGTCCAGTAATCAAGAACAAAGCTCGATTGGTATGAAAAGGGTATGCCCAAATAAGAGGGGTATATTTCGAGGAAACCTTTGCACCAGTGGCACGACAGGAAGATATCAAGATCTTTATTTCTCTTGCCACCCATAAGAATATCAAGGTATATCATATGGATGTGAAGTCAACATTTCTCAATGGCTATTTAGAAGAAGAATTTTACATTGAGTAGCCAGAAGGATTTATACTCACCTCAGATGAAGGGTTCAAATGAAAATTGAAGAAGGTTCCTAGAGCTTGGTACAAAATACTAGATAGATACCTTGAGCAACAAGGGTTCAAGAAAGTTACATTTATAGTAACTTACATGTAAAGAATGAAAGTGACCATCTACTGATAGTAGTTGTGTATGTGGATGATATAATATTTGGCAGTGATATGGAACAATTGGGGCATCAATTTGTAAAATGTATGCAAACAGAATTTGAAATTTCCATGATCGGAGAACTTTCCTTCTTCCTGGGTCTGCAAATTTCTCGGTCTCCTCAAGGAGTGTTTATATCCGAATTAAAATATTTCAAGGAAACTTTAAAAAAAATTGGGCTGGAAGATTGCAAACCAGTAAGCACACCTATGACTACAGGTTGGAAGTTGTTCAAGGAATATGGAACACCATTGGTAAATCAGAATGAATAAAGATCAATGATAGGAATCTTATTGTATCTGAAAAATTCAAGGCCAGACATCATGCAAGCAATGGGGCTTCTGGCTAGGTTTCAAGATTTCCCCCTTGAGAGTCATGTTTTTGTTGTCAAAAGGATTTTCAAATATCTTCAAGGAACAATAGAATATGGACTGTGGTATGCTAAGAGTGAAGAATTCAAGTTGAAGGCCTATACAAATGCAGAATGGGTTGGAAGCCTTGAAGATAGAAAGAGTACTTTTGGTGCAAATTTCTTCTTGGGAAAATTTCTGGTGCCATGGGTCAATAAGAAACAAGCCTCCATTTCTTTTTCGATTATTGAAGCAGAGTATATTGTTGTTGCTACCTGTTGTATGCATATTTTGTGGATGATGAAAACTTTGAAAGATATTCAGGTAGAGCTAACTGATCCCATTCCAATAATGTGACAACACAAGTGCCATCAGCATCTCCAAAAATCTAGTCATGCATTCAAAGACTAAGCATATTCCTATCAAGTTCCATTTCTCGAGGGAACAAGTTGTAGCTAATATTGTTAGACTTAAATATGTGGCCACTAAAGAGAAATTGGTAGATATCTTTACTAAGAAACTAGCAAGAGAACCATTTGAATATATGAGGAAACAGATCGGGGTTGTATATCCTCCCTCTAAATGACTGCATTTTGGTAGGGGGTGGAAGCTACTCAACATGTGCGAGCCATGGAAGTGTAGGCTGCAATGGTTAGGGGGAGCCTTCGAGAAGTATTCCTTTCCATTGATGTCAAAAGGGGAGAAAATTTATGAGGCATCAGAGAAGACCGTACCTATCTTGAGGGGGATCTTATGGTGTTTCCATCGATGCCAAGGGGGGAGATTGTTGGAAAATGGGTGGTGGTTGTGTTAGTATTGGAGTTAATGTTGGCATTGCTATCAACTAGACTGGCATGAATTCTTGTCACAACAGATGCATATGTTAATGGATTAGGATCTCTCTTATGGTAGCTGTAGGATTTATGTAAAGAATCATCACAGTAGCAGGCTTGTTGGAAAAGCCATAATATGATGACTACTGTGTTGTTTAGGAGGAATCCCATGGTTGTTGGAGTGCCTTGTAGAAAATCATAATAGTAAAAAGATTATTAGAAAAGCCATAAAATGATGATTACTGTGATGGACCACATGGAATCCCATGGTAGCTACAGGGTTCATGTAGAAAATAATAATAGTAGCAAGCTTACTCGATAAGCCATAAAATGATGACTATGGTGGTTGGGAGCTCCACATTCCAAGTACAATAAGAAGAGTTAAGGAGCAAAGTGTGGCAGAGAGTTTATAGCCATATAATAGGTAACAGGTGGAATGAAAGCATCCATCATACCTTCTCCATTGAAACATTCTCTAGAAGATCTTTCCAACAGTATGCTGAAGTCTAAAAATGGACTCCTAGATCAAAAGATATGGTCTACCAAAGTCCCGGGACTTGAAGCCTGAAGAAGAATGAAATATCAAAGATAGGAGCCCATAGGGACTTGATATTGGAACCTTAAAGATCATCACATTGGAGCATCAGAACATCAGGACATTGGAGTTCAGATATCGGGATATTAGAGCAAGTGGCATATCAGATATTGGAATATCGAAACTTCTTAAGAGAGGAACTTTTAGAAGTTATGATACCCAGCAAGGTCGATAGTGCTAAAAAGCATCGAGGATTGTTGATCGATTTAACAAAGGAATTGTTGCATAGTCAAGGATGATCGAGACTCTTTCTCTCTCCTCCAGATGAACACGTGGCGACATGTAAGTGGGCCCGAGAAAGGGCAGTGGCTGGTGATGTAAGAATATTGGAGGATAGGATATTAGACATAGAAATATCGTAACATTTCAATTGAGAGAGTTACGATATTGAGGGGCTCCAATATAGAGCTAAGCCCTGGTCATAGCTCTCGGTCCCATGAGAAGGAGAACACACAGGGAGCTAATTGAAAAAGGAGCCAAGGATATCAGACAACAAAATATCATAAGATTTCAACTATGTAAGCTATGATATTGGGGGGCTCCAATATATTACTAAGCCATCAGTCACAGGTCTAGTCCTATGAGAAAATGCTTGCTAAAGGAGCTAAAGGAAAAGGGGGCCAAGGATATTGGAGAAGTACAGTATCGTAACATTCCACCAGTGTAAGTTATGATATGATGGGTTTCAATGAAGCAGTACAACGAGTTAAAGGATGCATGGGTCAAAAACTGAAGAATTGAATGCAGGATCAGGGGATTTGATCGTTGAAATGGGCTAAACCTACAAAAGACTTTGTAAGAAGGAATCGAGGACATCATTTTATAGAGGTTATTATATGGATTGAAGAAAACAATCGGTTGATTTGCGTGCACAATTGAGAGAAATAAATTAAGTTAGAATAGCCATCCTTGAGGATTGTCAAGCTTTGTTGAGAAATAACTATGAATGGGACTCTCATATGAGTGTGGAGGTCATCTGAGATTTTATTTCTCAACATGGATATTTACGTAGTTTTTTAGTAAAAAGATCCATGTCCCATCTCTGATTCAATACCATGACAGAAAACTACTAGGAGATGCAAAAACAATAGAGGGAGCCATGTCAAAGTACATTCGAGCAATTAGAGTACAAACAATAGAGATAGCCTTGTGCAGAGTTCCTCTGAGAAACAAAACCATCGTTCATAATTGAATGATGTGAGTTGAGGAGAATAAGAGAGTGTTGTGGTGTGTGAAGAGAAAGTGAGGTTTAAGCACCGAGGAGAACACTAAGGGAAAGAAACAACAAGGGTAACGCTGAAGAGAGGTGAGTAGAGAGCCCTTGAGAGATAAGGAAGAGTACTGAGGAGTTGTTGCTGTGAGAAGCCAACAAAGAATGGCTGCATGAGAGGACAAAATACACAGTGTAGAAGTTGAATCTGCAGCGAGCCATTTTCGTATTTTACATGTAATTTGTATGCCTCTATTTCAGTTTGAAAATTGTATGAAATAGTAGAACAATGGCAAGAGCACGTTGGTGCTTGCACTCTTAAGAGGGTTGTGCCTCTTGGAAAGTTATGCTTGCTTACCGAAGTGGGTCGGTGTCTCCTGTGAGTGGGTGCTCATAAACATAAATATGTAATTAATTGGGTGCTTAATTTACATCATAAACAAACAACAAATTTGGTGGTTTTTAACCTCTAGGTTTCCACGTGAAAAACACTATCTCAAATGTGTGTGTTGCTCATGTGATTATTGTATGAACATGTATGTTTGAAATTTGTTTCCACTGCTTTTGTGAATGAATGCTCTCACAAGTAAAATAATATAGGAAGGGACTATAAGCATAATAGAAAAAGAAAAATAATCTCATAATTACAGATTCACCCCCCCTTGTCTTAGCAATTCCTTATTTCAACAGTTATGTTATGCTCAATGTGATGACTTGTGGTATAATGATTCATGGTCATATTTTCTAGCTCCATTAGTATATCTATATCTATATCTATATCTATATCTATATCTATCTATCTATATATATATATATATATATATATCGGTTCCCTCAGGAGTACTATTGTAGTCACTATATTCCCCTTCCCAAAGCTATTCTCAAAATTTTAGTCCTTGGGTATGAATTCCCTTCATTTGGTGTGTGGTGTAGTTTATTCCTCTCACGATTTGTAGAAGAGTTTACAAAATTAAATTAGTAACTTATTTGTATTTCCATGGAGAAATAAGATCCTTAATAACTAGAAAAACTAGTTCTTTCCCTATAACACTTGATATCTTATTATGATTGGACATATTATTCAGAGTAAATGTCTTATTTAACAGGTTGCAATTGCTCTAATCTTTATATAGGAGCTCTAAGCTATTATTTTATTTTACCTTTTTTTTCATGACTCACTATTGCTTTTTTAAGTTCACAAACGAAAGGAATAGAAAATTCTAGGTGATTAGAATATAAAGTGTGTTCCATATTTCCTTTCCCACAAAGGATAATCAAATGTTTCTTCACTCAATCAATTTCTTCCTATCGACTCTCTGAGATAATATGGCTTAAGTAACCTAGCTCATTCTCACAAAGACTCATGTAGAACTTCTTCCATAATTGGTACTTATAAAAATGGTAGATCTATTTAGTATAGTTTGTACCCAAATAATGTTAATAGGGGAATTATCTTTTCCTTGTTTAATATGTGATTTACTAAACTATTTATTATCTTCCATTTAAGTACTATAAATTATACACATGGTATAATATATAGAAACAACTTGTAAGTCTTCATTACTAAAGGCTAAGGATTTAAGGTAATGCATTTTTTGTTGTTGTAATTCTTCATTGTCTCACAATGCAAAATATCTAAAATTGAGTGCTTCTGATATAGGTATTATCAAGTTCTTCAACTAAAAAAATAGTGTTTTCTCATCCTCCAATGTTCAATATATAATATATAATATTCCACTACTATGGTTTTACATTATAGTCTAATACTTTAGGTACTATTCATTCCTCATATGCATACACTCTTTTTAACGCAATTGATTTCCCTCTTTTTGATAGGTCTCCTCTTGTAGGAATTATATATCTCAATTTCCCTTGAACATGTTGCTCAAAGATATCTAGAAATCAATAATATATACATGCATGCAACCTATGACATACATGCAATGTCGAATCTATGCAAACTATGACAAGCATGTAATGTATAATCTATATTATTACTAAAAATAGATTTCTCATGAATAAAGCTTTCGATATCCTCATGTAACCAATATTTATGCAGTTATTTCTTTTTATATATTTTGTCTTCAATCTGCATACTAATACTAATATAAATTAAATTCAATAACGACCTACAATAATAGCTCATAGAAAAATAGAACATAAATATTTCCTAACGGTACACTTGGGGAATGTTCAAGAATAGAGCATGTTCCACCCAGCCATGAACTGCATTGGCCAGTTCCCCTTGAGCTAAGACCTTTTTTCCTTTAGGAATTGACCCCCCTTTTATTCCTAGGTGGTTCATTTTATAGATTTTCTTCCCAACAGATTTTAGTAGTGTCCTGCTTTAAGGTCTGCCAACCTTTTTTCCTAGGTCTTTTTGTTTTAGTTTTTCTTTGAAAAGATATTTTTATTTTCCTTTAAAGCATGCTTTTCTCTCCCATGGTGCTTTATTCCACCCCACTTAGTATTTCTCTCCAACTAAGTGATTAACATAATCTTTCTCTCCCATTATGTTAATTTAATTTTTTCATTTTATTTTTCTCCCAGGGATTTTTAGGAGACTTTTAGGGAAGGTCCATCATGTGGACTTGACCACCACAACTTTTTCTAAGTTGGCAAGAAGTCTTCTACACTCTAGTGCTCTTTCTTGAATATTTCCAAGCAATTTATTTATTAACTCAATAATAATAATATAATTACATCATGACATAAGTCCCATCATGGCTTCCCTCGCCATTAAATCCAATAATAGTTCAATGTCTAAAAATAGTAACTATTTGAAAAACAGAGTCATAGGGGTGCTACATGTAGCCTCATTGTGGCTGAACTTACAAAAAAATGAATATGAATTCAATCATTGCATTAGACGAATCATAATGAATGACTTAATGGAGACATGTTGGTATGCGTTTTGGGTTAATGGAGACATATTGGTATGCATTTTGGGTTTAATGTGCCTGAGGAGGACTCAAAATTAGCTACATGAGGTGTTTCCCTCATTTACACTAGGATCAAACAATTTTATCTTGGGTGAGGGACGATGATTTACATAGAACACAAGCTTATGGCTTCTTAATCTATGTTTGTGAAGGAGAAAAAATAGAAAGAAGGTATAGCAACTCAAACAAATTGTCAATTAGCTTGTGGATACTCTAATTAGAATATGAATAGATCTAAATGTGAAAAGAATTCAAATAAATAAGGATTCGATTTGTATCTATTGTGTAGATAATTAACAAGATAATTAACAAAGAACATAAACAATATTTTACCATTGATCAAATAAATTTGATTGGGATTAATTAGCAACAAACTTGAAACATGTAGATATAAGAATTATGATCACATATCATTAATACATCATAAATATAGACATTAACTATTATGTTTTCTCTCATATTCCCTCTACCCCTCGTGCAAGAGGGTGGGAGTGAGAAAATCTGAAAACCAACTCCAGTGTGAATTGGTTTGTTTAACTTTTGATTTCTCCCTTCATAAAATTTGTATTTTAAATTTATGAAATTTTACAAATTACAATAGAAGCTTAAATTTAAGTTCATAATGTAATCTTTATTTATTGTCAAAGAATATTTTTGTCCAATCCTAGGAAAATTTTTATAGGTATAGTTTTCAATTCCCAACTCCAACTTCATGTTATTGCTCTCCATTGTTTTGATTACATTTTTCTTTTAACCTTTTTATTTATTTATTTATTTATTTTTTATATATTTATTTGCAATATAGATTTTTGGACATCAACATTTGTTTATTGGACAAACATATGACCCTTCACATTTTCAAAGCAATCCTCTGGCCTTTTCATCAACCTTATAATCAAAATCTTGGGTTTTGTAATCAATCTTTTGATTTCTTGACTACTTTTCATTGAGAATATCATGTCCATTCAATGTTTGTGTGGATATGGTTGTTGATCATATAATATTATAAGTCTCTCTTTTAGGACACACACACACACACACAGATTTAATCTCTTTTCACACATGATAGATCCAAAGCTCAAATTCATTTACCTTCGTTTTATATGTGAGTGTCAAGTAAACACACACACACACACACACACACACACACACACACACACACACATAAAGGTTTAATCCCTTTTCACGCATGATAGATCCAAAGCTCAAATTAATTTACCTTCATTTTATATGTGAGTGTCAATTACTTGTTGAACATGTAGTGAGCATTTCATTATTGAAATGTTTTCACCATAACAATTTTTTTTTACTTGTAATTATTTTATAAATAAATAAATTTATATATAGAGAAAAAGTTGATATTAAAATATTAATATTTTACTTGAAATGGAAATTGAAATATTTTATTTATGATAAACATTGAAATATTTTTGTCATTAATATTTCTTTCTCAATAGGTGAGATGTAAAAAACACCTACCCATAAATTATAATTTTATTTTCAATTTTATAATAATAACAATAATTTAATTTAAAACTTTTATTTTTGTTGGAGTAATTTTCAAACTCACCCCATTGGGAATCAATTAAATGGACTAATTACCATCATGGGAACATGGGACTAATCACCCACTCAAAGTAATGGTAAGGGTTTGGAATTTTACTACTGCCGTTGGGTTTTGGTGTGATGGAAAACCTCAACATGGTATCAAAGACTTCTCCCACATTTGATTCACCAAGGGGTGTTAAAGAAATTTTGACATTCACCTTCTCGGAGTAATTTGCACCATCACCTTGTTGCAGTAATTTCCACACTCACCTCATCAGGTTTTGGTGTAATGGAAATCCTCAACAATTTTCAATTTTATACTAATAATAATCATCTAATTTTAAAGTCGTAAGGGACAAGATACAAGGGATTTGGCTTCCAAAAGTGTACAAAGGTCCAACAAACCACTACCACCACACACACACACACACACACACACACTTAAAAATTTGGACATTGAAATACTTTATTTATATCTCAAATACTCCATGTCAACTCCTTTGTATTATGATGTAGAAATCCAAATTGTAATAATGATTTATACATGTTGAGGCATTCGATATATGAATATTTCCTTCTCTATTTTTAATTGAAACTTAAAGAAACTATATTGTTAGTGACGATGAAGAGGAGGTTTACTATATTCTAGAATTTATATGATCCATTGGATAATTTTTTTTTATTATGTTAATATTATAATGGATTTTTAATATGTAATGTTTCTTAAGCCTTAAATTTGGAACACTACTCAGCAATACAAAGAATATAATTGTAATAACCATATATAAGAGATAATAAGATGAAAAACTTAAAGAATACCTTGTGTTAAGATAATAAAGAAGAAGGAAACAATGTTCATTTTCCTCTTAAGGTGGGATGACCTTTCTTTACATAGAGTTCCAAATACAACAACATCAAACAGATATTCCATAACCTCTTATCTCTTTAAATAAATTTCCAATAAAATTATAATTACTTGTGGAATCATTATTAATTGTTACCAATGATCCATATAGGATTATCATATTGTTTTTCATTCATATTGATCCAGATTTAAACAGGAACGCAACAAATTATAGAGATAACCATATACACAAAGATGCAGTGGAAATAATACTTCATTTCAGTAATGGAAAATACTGAAATATGCTTACAACCAGAAATGGAAATAAACCAGCTAGGGCGATGGTAGCTTATCTCTGAGAAGAGATGTGAGGCTACATGCCTCTGAACTGTTCTGAACTTTGTTACAATGAGTCTCGAAGGCCTATTTATTGTTGAGAAACAATGGAAAACCCTTCACACCCCGAAACCTAACCCTAGAAGATGAAACGCCAAATTGTGGGCCCTGTTTGGGTAAATTGGTACATCAATTTCCCGGGGTCGTAACTTTGGCATACGATCTCCGTTTGACGCGTATGATAGCTCGTTAGAAAGATCTATCCGAGTACTACCACTTTGGGAGGCAACATACGTCCATGGACCCATGTTGCCCCAGATTCCCAAAAAAATGTCATTTAGGGCCTCAAAACGGCTCCGGAAGTTCAGGACTTGAAAAAACTGCTAAAAATAGTAAACTGTGCTACAATTTAGGAAACTAAAAAAGCTGAAAGAGATAGTTGTGGGGGTCCAAATGGGATAGGTGGGTGGCCACCAACATCCACCTAGATCATTCCTCCCCCCTTAGGAAGCAATGGTCCCCATTGCGTTGAGTTCCTCCCTGAGATGAGGAAGCTTATGCTGAGCTAGGTCTCTGATGAGTTGTTCTGCAATCTTTGCTGTGACCAGAAATGGTGGGAAGCATGATCGGTGATGGTACACATTGAACACTCGGTGCAAGCGAAGGAATGGAGGAATGTTGTGCTTCAAAGCATTGTTTCCCGTAGCCTTTTTATTGGTGTAAGGACCATGTTGGAGTGGTCGCAGCTTCTGATGGGCTCTTGTAAGGCGTTCTTTCTGTAGATGTAACCAAACTTTGTTGCCCACCTGAAACTTATGTGGTACCCCTGTGGGTGAGGAGAAGTTGTTCCTGTGTTCTGTCATGACCGTATCCCTTTGCTGCTGCTGCTGCGTGGAGGAACCCTTTGCAGGGGTCATGGATGTAGCAACGATCTTCCCCTTACTTTGGGAGTGAACCAGACAGATGAATTTCCTAGTCTGGGAGATGAGCTTGCTGCCTTTCTTAGTAGTGATCAAAGATGTGGCGGTAGGTGGGGCTACCTCCGGTATCCTGTATAATGAATTATTCAAAGAAATAATGACAGCACGAGGCCTAGACTCATACACAACATGTCGCCTCCACAAGTATGGCTGACCTAATAATACATCACAAACATCTAGAGGTGTAACATCACACAATACCTCGTCTGTGAAGGGTTTGATGCTGTAGGGAAGGCGGCACTGCTGGCGAACTTTCAGATCTCGTCCTTCGTGAAGCCACCCGATACTGTACGGCTGTGGGTGTGGTGTAGTCAGTAGGCCCAACTGCTTCACGACCTCTGCTGAAATGAGGTTCTTTTGGCTGCCACTGTCGACAATGAATTGCAGCGGTGAACCCTTCACCCACATCTATGAGTGGAAAAGACGTTCCCCCTCCTCTGGTTCTTCGGGCTCATTCTTCTGGATCTTGGCGGTGGCAATAGTGGCGCTAGGATCCACATCAATAATCTGCTTCCCTTTTCCATTCCCCTTGTCGGGTTCTGGCTCAGGGTCAGAACATGCATCTGATTCGGAAGCCTTCAACTCGGCCACCAGCGACTGCTTGGTCCGACACTCACTTGTGTTATGAGTGGGACTCTTGTGGAACTCACACCACTTTCTTGTGTCCTTCTTCGGCTTCGTGGTGTTGTTTTTTTCTTGCGGCTTCGACGGGTTGTCTTGGGTCACCCCGCCTTGGCTTTGTCCTTTGGGCTTCGGATTTGCAGGTCAAAAGTCTCGCTTCTTCTGTTTGAACTTTTGCTCGATTTTGACAGCGTATTGGTATGCTGTGCCGAGTGAGGATATGTTCAAGAGCCCCATCTCTTCCTGGATATATCTGTGTAGGCAGCCGTGGTATTTGAGTACTAGATGCAGCTCAGAATCTTTGATACCCAACTGTGTGCGAAGGGTATGAAAAATGTTTGTGAACTCCGGCACATCTTGGTCTCATCCCTGCCGCAGTGTGGTCCATTTGATGTATTTGTCCTCATAGCTTCCGACAGGGTAGTACTGCTCCTTGATGGCATCCCAGAAGTCATTCCAAGTGGGTGCAGCTGAAAATAGTGAGCCTGTACTTTCATCCTTCTACTCGCAATAGGTTTCCCACCAGTCCTTGACGTTGGGGGCTGCTTTGAGAAGAGCGAAAACAATCTTTTCCCGACTTGAAAATTCGTGAATAGAAAAATACCCATCTAGCAGATTTAACCATTTATCTACGACATCTGTGTCTATTTGACCCTCGAAGATGGGGATTTCAAAATTAACTTGTACCTTAAATGGTGTGGCGTTTCCAGAGTCGTTGTTGGAAGCCGATGCGTCGCTTCTGGGTAGCCGCTGAAGGATCTACGCAAAGCTATCCATCATCGCGTTCCTTTGCCGCTCGAGCGCTTCTTCGAGCAAGATTTTGATAGGATCTCCTGCCCCCTCATCTTTCTTCTCATCCGCCATGGGAGGCTGTCGGGATTTACGAGGTTGGTCTTGCAAAGGTTCGACCAGTTCAATCCCTGACTCCTTATATCCCGACCTCGTTGGGGACATGCAAAGAAAAATAGAGAAAAAGCAAACCGCTCTGATATCACTGATCCGAATTTAAACAGGAACGCAACAAATTACAGAGATAACCATATACACAAAGATGCAGTGGAAATAATACTTCATTTCATTAATGGAAAATACTGAAATATGCTTACAACTAGAAACGGAAATAAACCAGCTAGGGCGATGGTAGCTTATATCTGAGAAGAGATGTGTGGCTACATGCCTCTGAACTGTGTTACAATGAGGCTTGAAGGCCTATTTATTGTTGAGAAACAATGGAAAACCCTTCACTTCTCGAAACCTAACCCTAGAAGATGAAACGCCAAATTGTGGGCCCCGTTTGGGTAAATTGGTACATCAATTTCCCGGGGTCGTAACTTTGGCATACGATCTCTGTTTGACGCGTACGCTAGCTCGTTAGAAATATCTATCCGAGTACTACCACTTTGGGAGGCAACATCGGTCCATGGACCCATGTTGCCCCAGATTCCCAAAAAAACGTCATTTAGGGCCTCAAAACAGCTCCGGAAGTTCAGGACCCAAAAAAACTGCTAAAAATAGTAAACTGTGCTACAATTTAGGAAACTAAAAAAGCTGAAAGAGACAGTTGTGGGGGTCCAAATGGGATAGGTGGGTGGCCACCAACATCCACCTGGATCACATATAGATTATTTTAGAGTGGAAAAAGTGGAGGAATCATCTCACAAGGCCATCTTTACTAGCGAGACTCAGTTTGGCAAAATGGAGTTTGAAACCTTCAAGGATAATTTTGAGGCATCAAACAATTTTTTTAGGGTAAGACTTTTCTACTTTGTTGAAACACCATTTTTTTCCTATTCTACAGATAAATACCTTTCCAATGATACAAGAGTCACCTGAATCAGAGTCTATATGAAAATGTTATGTTACTTTGAAGTTGACCTTCTTGTTTTGGGACCCATAATTCGAGAGGATGCCATGTTAGCCCCCATTATGCATGGAAAGTATGCTAGTCACATTATCAAATGAATAGGACTCTATAAGAGTCCATATTGTAGCTCCAATTAAGAGTTGTAGGAGTCAAACCTAACCACTAGTAGGCTATCGAGCTATGTTATAATTGAGCCACTAGGAGGAAAAAAGATTCCACTATTTTCGAGTACATTTGTTCCATAGAAATACAAAATAAACGAGGGAGATATTATGAGAGCACACAAATAATATTTTTTCACTATAGTTTCCCACAAGCCACAAACCTTAGTGCTTTGTACTCGCAACCATTTTATATTTATAGAAAGAGAGTAGAGAAACCTCACCACTAGTTGGGTTTTTCTCCCAAAAGGGTTCCCAAGATATATCTTGTATCAGTTGTTGTTTGTGAGTTTTATTTTGTTGTTCTCTATTTTATGTATACTTATAATTTTCATGCATATGAAATAAAAAATAATTTATAGATCCATAAATCTAAGGAGAAATAAACCCCCATACTGTAGATTTTGGATTTTTAAGTATAATTTATCATATCTATTATCACGAACTATCCAATGGAATATCCACAATAGTTTACGGATAAACCGACTAGTGGACCTTATAAAGTGGAACATTTTAAATTAAATAATTATCCAGTACTATTTAATCGGTTTTATTCAAATATGATTGTTGCATACAATAATTGACTAACTCCTGCATAGCTTAGAAGGGAGGTCAGGATAGGACCCTAACATGGGCCTACCACTTCAAAAGTTGTGTTGTCCTTAAGGCTAAATATGAAGAAATTGCTATATAATTGTGGTTATTTCCCATGTGGAATATTCAAATTTCATGTCTTCTAATGTATTAATACCTCATGGATCATGTGTTGGCATAATTGATGTTATTTGGTATCCAATACTACTTTCACTTAAATTCAAATGGAGTGTTATTAATCAAGTTCTCATACACTGGTTTGCACCTTACACTTGGATCCCATGATTTTCTTTAGATAAGATACTATAAATACTAAATGAATCTTAGAGAGGGATGGAAGAGCCAATTTGTAGGTCACTTGTCCATTGTGCTAGTTGATCTCATAAGTTCTATAGAATGTTGGTGCTAATTTTCTAGGTGTTGTGCCTTTGAGTGTAACTTTCTTATTAAATTTAACCTATTGATACATTCTTTCGAAGATATATAGAAATTCAAATTTATATTGTATTTCATTGTCCATATATTTCACTTGATTATTCCTTCCAAATTCCTCCTACTCCTATCGACATTCCTTTTCACCTCTCGACACAATTGCTAGTTATACTACACCACATTAATGATATCAACTTTGATGAATGTAGTTATAGCATATAATATTGATAATTTAAATGTGATTGTAAAATATCATATTAATAATATTAATTAATGGAATTGTGCTAAATTTTTATTAATTGAGGAGAAATATGGCTAAAACTATTTAAATTATAATTGAAAATAGTTTATTATGTTTGGTGTATTTATTTTGAAATATCGTTTGCAAATACTTTAAATTTATAATAAATAAATAGTTGAGTTTCCATCCCAAGAAATACTTTAGTCTAATGGCCAAATCAATAGATCATATTTATCAAGAGTATGGGCCATATTTATGTAAGACCTGACTCTCAAGCATAAGATAGATCTAGGTTGGTTTTATTGTATTAATCCCTTGAGTTTATAATATTAATAATCCCTAGGGTTTATTAAGCCCTTGGGTTTATGATATTAATTCCTTTTGATTATTAATCCATTGAGTTTATAATATTAATAATCCTTTGGGTTTGCTATTATTATAAACCCTTGAGATTAATATTATAGAGCCAAGAGATTAATAAACCTAAGCGATTATTAATATTATAGGCCTAAAGGATTAATAAATTCAAGGGATTAATATCATAAACCCAAGGAATTGATATTAAATAACCTTGGGATTTATATTTTAAACACAAGGGATTAACATTATAAACCTAAATGATTAATAAACCCAAGGGATTAACATTATAAACCCGAGACACTAATAAACCCAATGGATTATTAATATTATAAATTGAAGGCATAAATAATATAACCTCAAGAGATTAATAAACCAATGGATTAATAAAATCAAGGGATAAATAATATAAACCCAAGTAATTATTAAACCCACACGATTATTAATAGAATAAACCTAACGGATTAGTATTATAAACCCAAGAGATTATTAATATTATAAACCCAAGGGATTGATATACCTAATGGATTATTAAGAAAAAAATTATAAAGGTTAGAAAATCGTTTATAATATTAATCCCTTGGGCTTATTAATTCCTTGAGCTTATAATATTTATAATCCTGAGGGTTTACTAATCCTTTGTATTTATAATATTATACCCTTGGGTTTATTAATCCATTAAGTTTACAATATTAGTAATTCCTTAGGTTTATTAATCCCTTGTGTTTACTATTCTATAAACCCATGCGATTAATACTATAAACCCGAGTGATATTAATATTATAAGCCTAAGGGATTAATAAAATCAAGGGATTAATACCATAAAACCAAAGAATTAATATTAAAAGCCTTCGGATTTAAATTATAATCCCAATTGATTAACATTATAAACCCAAGGGACTATTAATATTATAAATCTAAGGGATTAATAAACCCAATGAACTAACATTATAAACTCAAGGCATTATTAATATTATAAACCCAAAGCATTATTAATCCTAAGGGATCAATATGATAAACTTAATGGATTAATAAACCCAAGAGATTATTAATATTATAAACCGAAGGGATTAATAAATCATAGGGATAATTAATATTATAAACCCAAGGGATTAGTATTATAAATCCAAGGGATTAATATACTCAACATATTATTAAAAAAAAGTTTGTAAAAGTTAAAAATGGTTTATAATATTAATCCCTTGGTTTATTAATCTCTTGAGTTTATCATATTAATAGTCCCTAGGGTTTATTAATCCCTTTTATAATAGTAATCCATTTATTAATCCATTAGGTTTATAATATTAATAATCCCTTGGGTTTACTAATCCCTTGGGTTTATTAATCCATTGTGTTTATAATATTAATAATCCCTTGGGTTTACTAATCTATTGGGTTTATTAATCCCTAGTGGACGTTAATTAGCATGGTTGATTATGGTTGATCATGGTTGACCATATTGAATTATGGTTCATCACAATTGGTCATGGTTGACAAAATTCAACCTAAGACACCTTGGTCATTGTTGGTCATGGTTGACCATGGTTGATTGTGGTTGATCATGGTTTACCATATTTAACCATGGTTGACAATGATTGATCATGGTTGACAATAGATACATTGATTGACCATTATGGACATGGTTGATGATGATGACTAACACAAATTATACTATAACCCGATTAATCAATCAATCAAACAAAATGTTAGCACAATGGTAACTTTTGAAAGAAGGGATGTAGATTCCTTGATAGCTTAGATACATACATAAAAATAATTATAAAGGAATGGATATTTAGGGCTTGGGTTTAATAATAATAATGATAGTTGAGTTAAATATCAAAGATGATTTTTGATCAACTATTAGGTTCAAATAATTCTAGTGAAAAAATATGTTTCTCATTTTCGTATTTTCACCCTATATATTTAAGATATTATAAGTATGTGTTGCTCATTTTCACCAATTATGTGTGTGTGTGTTTTCGAGGTTTTGATTGGAATTCTGTGAAATAATTTGTGGTCAAATTCTGTTGTTTAAAATGCATTATTTTAGTGCATGTATGGACTCAACATCTTGAAAAATCCTCAAGGCACTTGAATTATGGAGAGTTCAAAGCTCAAACTTGTGATTCCAACAAATCTTTGCGAGATTCTAGAAAAAAAATCACCCAAAATATATGCCCAAAAAAATCCAAAACTTAAAATAAGTATACTATGTAAACAAACAAACAAACAAACACACATTTGAGGTGATTTTGTGGATAATTTAAATTTTATCAAGTTATAATTCTTTTATTAGTGGTTGATTTATGGATTGTTGACATTAATTTAGGGGTTATAAGGGTGATTCATTAAATTTGATGTGTTATAGGTTCTTTTATTTTTATTTTGAGTCTAAGTATGTTTTTCATTTTTAGTTATTAAAAGAGAAACTAAGTTGATCCTGATCTAAATAATATCTATTAATTATTGATTTAAAAATATATATATTATAATATATTTACTTTAATTATGGATTTACTAAGTTAAGAGGGATTAAATCTCTTAAAATGAAAACCTTTTTTTGAATGCTAAACTTAAAGAAACATTTGCCCCTCTAGATATTTGGTCCCTCTCAATACTTAATAGAAGATGAATATATGCTAGTTCTTTGTAATACTATATTTATTTATATAAATTTAAAATATCTATATTTAAAAGCATTCTTATTTTTAATTCTATTGAAACATTCAGAAATCATATACATTTCTAATTATATATGTCGATGACATTCTTGTCATACACCGCACATGAGATTTTTTTTTTTATAATATAAATAACATATTTTATAAGTATTAATTCTCGATATATCTATAATTAAATTTAAACTTTCTAAAATATTTGAATATTAATCATCATTATTGTAATTTATATAATAAGAAGAATTTATAATTTATAATTACTATTTATATTTCTTCTCCCTCTTATATATATATATATATAGATATATATATATATATATATATATATATATATATATATATATATAAAATGATTTTTAATTTTACTAATCCTGATAATATATACCAAAATAGATTCAACTTAACCATAGATATAACAAGAGCATAGAGGGATCAAATCTCTTGAGGTGAAAACCACTTTTAGAGTGAAAAACTTAAATAAAATTTTTCCACTTTGACATATTTAATCCCTTTAAAAACTTGGTAGATATGTGATTAAAATATATGTACATTGGTTCTATATATACACATAGTGTAATTTTTCATTATTTAAATTGTGTTTTTGAATGTATAAATGGATTCTAATTTCTTGAAAATTTCATGTCTTGATAATTTAGTTGCACACTTGGATTGTGTACACTACACAACTTTTCAATTGCTTTATATACTGTATATATAGTCTTTTTTAATCATATATAATATATAAATAGTTGAAATTTAAATGTTCACTTATTAGTATTAAAATATTTTATTTATGAACTACATTGTCCACATTAAATTTTATTTTCTCTTATTTTTAAATTTTTAAATACACATAAATATTACATAACCCTCCATATTAAAACATATTATTTATGACTTATGTTTTTATTTTTTTTATTTTAATATTTTTTAAATGAGACAAAAATTAAAGTAATTGAGGTAATTGATTTTTTTTACTTTCAATGACTCTAGTTTAAGGATTGAAATATTTTATTATGATAAACATTAAAATATTTTTTTCTTTTAGTTTATTTCAATATATACATATATATGAAGGTGATATTGAAATAAATTAGTCAACAAATTATGTTACTTCATATAGATATCGAAATATGTTATTCATGGTTGAAAGTGAGAGTGAAAATGTTTTAGCATTTCTGCCTATGGGTTGTAATACCAACAACTAAGTACAGTGAGACAAGAATCATTGATGTTATATAATGATTTTTATAAAACCTAATCAAAGATGTATATGTTATATAATTATTTTAACAAAAACTAATCAAATATATATATTAATTTTTGATTTTTATTACAACATACATAGTTTTTATTTTTTAAGAATATATATTTTTTAAGTGGCACATTTCAGCTCTAGGTTTAGCACAAAAAAAATTACACATCTCCCTCATACTTGGTTGTAGAATAAGCCTCTAACCTCTCAGTCCAATAACTATATTTATGCCATTTTTTTATTGACATATTTATATATAAATTTTATGAATAAAATTAAAATTGAAATATAGCAAATTGAATTGAGCCATTTAATTTTTTTTATTTTTATTACTCAATATTAAGTTGTAAAGTGCCTCTTCGAAAAAAAAAAATACCCTTATCTATCCCTAACACTATCTAATGACAATAAAACAACCCTT
The DNA here is from genome assembly GCA_031772625.1 of Pinus tabuliformis. Classification (NCBI taxonomy): domain Eukaryota; kingdom Viridiplantae; phylum Streptophyta; class Pinopsida; order Pinales; family Pinaceae; genus Pinus; species Pinus tabuliformis. The sequence goes on along the minus strand of CM062805.1, from coordinate 180,993,530 downwards.
ATGTTGCCCTAAAGCGAAGCCATGTCATGGAAATAAACTCCTCACCTTTTAATAGTGCAACTCCTTGATGACCCAACATGCATCCATGAAGAACCCAATCTATTGGAGCTTATCACACTCATCGCCCAAGAATTAATGAAATTTGAGCTCATATAAGGTATTTTTGTCATGCACCTTCCTTTGCATGTAACAATTGAGATGGCCATCCCTCCATAATAAATAATAATTAAGATGGACATCCCTCTGTAATAAATGCATATGTTATAGGTGTCTATCCAATTGAGATATGAAAACATTTTCTCTTCACATGTTCATTTCTTCTTCTAGATAGCATGATTTTACATTGTAACAAGATGCCCATAAGAACACAAAGATTCTCATGTAATTCTTCCGGATTAATCACAATGAGCGATTTTCAGTCCATGTTTAGAATAAATCAATGTGTTTCAGTATATAATGAACCACATTGGTTGGTTCAAAACATCGACAAAAAATTGCTCATTGTGATTAATCTAAAAGAATTACATCAAAACATTATGAGTCACAAAAGCCTGACCTCGAAAACACAAAGATTCTTTGTGTTGAAATTGAAGAATAAAATAAATTAAAGTTATTCATAGTTTATTTATAAATCATTGTGTATTTCTAAGTGTTTTATTATCAATATATCTTAATTACAAACTTCTATAATAAGCCTATGCTAGACTATGCAATTATCTTTTTATATGTTTAACACTTTAGAAAAAAAAAACAACAACACACAACATTCAAATTCTTTAACTATCATGACATATGAAACATACTACAATAATGAAGGTACATAATTAGACATGAATATTTAATCTAAAACCAATATAGGGAAACCATCATTCAATAAAGAAATATGCCCCTTTTTGGTTATATTATGAAGGTTACATTGCAAATTATAAATCCTTCCAAGCTTACTTTGAAACTATGACATAATATGGTTTTTTAACATGCCTCTACAATAATATTTTTTTGTCTCTTCTTTGTTAGTGTCTCCTACACACCCTTGCTCATGCTATGGAATAAAACTTGGAAACTAGCAAAAAAATTGAAGCATATTCCTTTTTTCTACTAAGTTTTTGATAACTAGAATTAGGTTTAAGTTTCTGAAACCTTCTTGGAACCTCCATGAAGTTTCTAGAAATATTTAGTGGACTTATACATGAAATGCTAACTCATTTTTTTCAATTTATGGTGAGATGACATGGTCTCCATTAGGACATATGGGGAATGTTTGAACCATATCCTTGTTAAGGCTTTGAATTTCTCATATGGACTTTTTTTTGGTGCACAATAACTTATTTCATAGATCAATTATGAACCAAATACTTAAGATATGTTGACATGGGGAATTAGACCTAGGTTTTGATTTGTTTAGAAAACAAAATCTTATAAGCATTAGAACATTTCCAATCCTAAAATATTGGAAAAGGCCTCACTCATGAAAGTTACAGGAATGCAAAAGCCTTAGATTAAGATCCTATAGAGAAGATGAGGTATAGTAACCTGATCAGGGATAGTTATATTTTAACCAAACATAAAAGGATTCATTAAAGATCCATCTTATATTAGATTAAAAACTTAAATAATATATTCACTATAAAATAGAAGACTCATTGAACCTAAATTTGAAAATATTTCATTCATGCACCATGAAATCATGATATTTACATGAAAAACCCCATATGAATCCTACATTAAAAAACTTGAGATATTCGGAGAGATATCTCAAAGTTCCTAGGCTCTTCTCTCCCTAACAAAATATTCTACACTCCTCTCCATCTAGGGACCACACTAATCTAAGCATAGGTTAGCTACAAAATTTTGTAGATGCACTACAATTACACCTCAGATGTATACCCAATTTAAGTAGTTCTAGTGCACAATGTGTTTAGTGAAACATCTCTCCCTAACTAGACATTGTTTCCTTTGGCATGGGTCTTTAGAACTTGTGAAAAATTCCCAAAACATGGCCTCCCCTTGGTTCCAACAAGCCCCCAATGCTACTATATGGCTCTATGGCACCTTATTGAAGAGGGCGCATACAAAAATTTGAAACATATTTGTATAGTGGATTTCATTTTTTTGTATGTTCCTTTGGAGGAGCCTTTATAAATTTTCTAGAAAAAATAATTCATATATTTGTAGGAGATATAGGAATTGAAAGTAACAATGCTGCAAAACCTTTTACAATGGAACAATGCCTAATCATTGCATGCACAAAAAAAATCACAAGCTAATAATAGAAGGTGAATACAAAACCATAATTAAGATGATTAGAAAATTGCAGTATGGATCTCCATTAGAGAAATTTTGAGGTCTAAAATGGGCCTCTAAAAAAATGTACAACCAAAATCAACTTTATAAGAAATAATAGGATTCGAGATGATGATGTCAACCATGAGAGATAATTCAACACTTTTGGAGTAAAAAAGTAAAAATAAAAATAAAAATAAAAAAACTACGTTTTCAACTCGTACTTTCAACTTATCTCCCTACAATTTTACTCAAATTTTGAGTGGGAGCACTTATTGGATGCATAATTTAATTCCTCATCAAAGGTGTACCCATGTTGCATACTTTTGATGGACCCTACTACATGAAAAATGATAAATACATGAAAAATGTTATTGCAATCATGTTTTTCATGTATTTCTCATTTTTCGTGCAACAGAGTCCATTGAAAGTAATCACATGGGTACTCCTTGGATGAGAAATTAAATTATGTATTCAATGAGTGCTCCCAATTGAAATTTGAGTAAAACCATAGGGAGATAAGTTGAAAATTTGAGTTGAAAAAGTAGTTTTTTCTTTTTTCCCTCTAAAAGTTTGTGATGTAACCTAATCTTATTTTATTATTTCCACTATTATTTTATAATATTCCATAGGAGGCCCATTTTATACCTCAAAATTTCTCTAATGACACTTCCACTGTCAAGAATAGTTGGAGACTCAATTCAACCTTAGGAAAAGTGGTGAATCTTTTAGAAGGAATTCCAGCTCCCATTCTCTCTCATGTTAGAAGAAATGTCACCAAGATTGTAGAAAAATTAGCCAATGAAAGTCTCAACTTTAAGAAAGATATTTTTGACAGAGATTGGACACAAAACATTCCAAAATATTTAATATCTAAATGTAAAGGAATAGATGATAAGTATTATGTTCCCTAGGGTGGGTGCTCAGAGGTGGGATGTGAAACCACATTGAATGAGATCCAAGTCAATAAATGATGGGGTTTGTATGTCACCCAGATGGACGATCACATGAAATATCCAATGCATTTGGATGGTAGAACATGAGGTGAAGGTGTTTGTGAACAATTTCATTGTTGATAGTGGTATGAATCTTACTATACAAGGAAAACAAACAATGAAGACCACCTTCAATCCTATCCCTGACATAATTGCATTGGTTTGGAGGAATTACGATAGAAAATGCTGGATGAAGATGAGGTTATGGGAAAATATTCTAAATTGGTGTATGGTTTGGTGGAAGCTGTGACATGGATGATTATTTTTAAGTTACATAGTTTTATGGTTTTCTTGGGAATTTTCCTTTCCACATTTTATGGTCTTGTAATTGGTATTTCTATTTATTGTGATATTAGAGATCGTCGTGTTTTGGGTGGTGGGTGAAAAGTATTATATTTGAGATAAATCTCCCTATTATTAATATAAATATGGACATGTGTGTTAAATATGGAGATTTTGGGACTCAACATGACTAGTTCATGGTCTGGACTTCATGAGGTTCAACACTCAGTTTTTATGGTAATTCTAATTTTGGTTGGTTTTCACTTTTCAAGTTTATGAATTCCATCTTCAAGTATTAGACTCTCTTGTGTATTTTGTTGTCTCTCATGTTAATTCCTCAATCCCTTAATATCTTTTGGTTTCATTCTCTTGTATTTATCAATTTTACACCTCACCTTCTAAAATTTGGTGTTACACCCTCCCTTTTAGTTTTCCTAAGCCTGGAAAATTATAAAGGTATCTCAAGCCATAGAATTCAACTCAATATATCCCTCTAGTTTAAAGGTATTACCTTCAAGGTGTGGTTATTTCCATTTATCTCATGAATTTCTCCTTTAACTTGCCTTTGGGTTGTTTTTTCATTCCCTTGTTTAGTCCTTTCTTTCCTCCCCACACCTTTGATGGCTTGATGTAGAATATTTGCAAGACATAGAGGAGGAACAAGCGCTAGAACTTGCCCTTCTATGAGTTATGAATCCCATTTTACATCCACTCCTTAAACTTGAGTTCAATATACAACTCACTTAGAAATGGCTCATTATTCAAAAATGATTCCTAAGGTGGTTCAACTAGTAATTGTAAAAGTAGAGGAAGAGGTGATACAAGACCATATATTTATCCTTGACCACCATGTGGAAAGGGAAACAAGAAAATGGATCCCAGGAATTGGTCCTTCAATTGTGTCTCGCTAGACAACTTACTTTTAATATGTTGAAGTGTTGTCATTGATGTCAAATCTAAGAGAAAAGGACAATGATGAAGTCATGGAGAGGTCATTGGTTCTCTTCTTTTTTGTCTTGCTATTGAGGTGTTTGGGTTTCATTCTCCATGGATCTCTAGTGTCATACAAATTCAATTCTGTCACCAAGCTATGTTCATGCAATTCCTAGTTCTTGGGTCCCTTTTCCTTGGGAATATCTATGTATGTTTTATGATTTTTCTTATTAGATATGTGGGAATGGGATAAGTAGTTGGATCAATTTTTAAGGATGACAGTCAACATTGGTGTTGAGAATGCTTAGTTAGGAATATCCAATTAGGCTAAAGAATCTTGTGGAACATATGAGGAAGAAAATGAAGAAGAGAGGGGAGAAAAGAGTGAATTTTCCTATAGTGGGAGTAACAAATTTGACACAAACACTTTCCAATAATATCAAGAGGTGATTGAGGATAACCCCAATGAAATGAAATTACAAGATATCATGAACATTGATGAGATTACTTGTAGGAGATTAAGATTAATGTGGAAACCACTTGTGAATCTATTGATTAGACATAATATAATAATATGGAAAGCTCCATCAAGCAACCAAAGACTATTTTGGACATATAGGATACATCCAAACCATATCTGGAAACCAATTATGAGCCAAAAAAATATGACATACATCAATGTGGCTACAAAAGTGAGTGAGGACAACACTGGTGATACCAAGAAAATCATAAAGACACCCTCAACCATAGATGGATTATATAATTCATCAATTCATTAAAGTTATGCTTATGATCTATTTGTATATTTAATGTTATGTAATGAAACTATTTCATCCATACATAAAAATGAAACGATTTCAAAAATGATTCATCCATAATGCTGAAATGATTTCAATAAATGAATTACTCTACCTAATACAAGAGGATAATGATGAATCAATGTCAGCTCTGATAACTCAGCTTGGAATGTGAAATGACATGACCCTTCACCTCACCCATTCGATATACACACACACACACACACACACACATATATACATGACACTTAAGGAGGTTATTGAAGCGATGATATAGATAAGAAGAACTTGGTGAACGAAAAAGAAGGGAGTCTATTACATATCAAAATTTTCAACTAAACAAGGAGGACGATTTGAGGAGCAAAGATATGGTTGAGGAAGAAATAAGGCTGACTAGAGGAGAAAAGGTTAGGAAAATTGTCGAAGAACCAAGAGACAGTGTCTAGTAAACTAGACAAGGGAGATATCTCTATAGTGGCTTTATGGAATATATGAGGAAGAAGTCAAGCTTGTTTTATGTAAAGGAGGTGTGATCAACTAGGTTTTATTTTTTTGGGTCATGAGACTTATCTCCTATATTGTGGCATCGGTTCAACATAAATTTTGGGATTCTAGTGCTTGATGTTGTCCTAGTGGAGTGTGTGTTTTGGCTTTATGATTCTTACTACAACTCCTATTATCTCTAAATACCTCTCATTACATCTTCCCCTTATTTTGTGGCATATTTAAAGGTGATTTCTTCACATTCCTATGAAATCCCTTTGTCTTAGAAGATTTTTTTGTTTTCAATGGAATCTCGTCAGAGGGGAAGTTGGAAAAGTGATTTAGAATCTATTATTTATGTTTGTACTTAATGTGCCATGTATAGTTTCTGTTATGCCAAAGCCATGACAGTATGGAAAAAGAGAATAGAGCATGAAATCCACATGCATTCTGGAGTATGTCCATTTTTTGAAACCACTAACATTAAGTAGGATTTGCGAGGAGAGGAAAGAATCATTGTAGACAATTAACCTTTAAATTTTTTGTGATAGAATATATACATTTCTTTTGAGGTTTTTCATCTAGATCCATCATTATGTGAGCATAATGTTGAAAATAAGGAGTAAATTATTTTCTATTGAATTGTGATTACCCTAAACAGTAGGTGAGGAAGGATTGAGGTAATACCTATAGTAGAAAATTGTGATAGTAGGTGTTTAACAGAGTTAGGCCACAAGCCTAGTTTTGGACAAACAAGGATAGTTTGTAATAAAAACTCCACTGAGCTATAACTGAAAAAAGTATAGTCACAGTGGAAGAAACAAATGTGATAGTTGCATACCGGTGACAAAAAGGCGAGAAATACCAGGGGCCATGTTATAGAAAGTGACCTAAGGATAGTTAAAGAGAAGGCAAGTGCAATGAAATGGCTGTGATTAGAATTGAAGGATAAAAACTAAGGATTGCATGGTTGATGATGTTTCATTGAATATTTGAGGGCCAAAAAGTTGTTGATGATATATCTAAGCAAAGACTTAAGGACAAAGTTGCAGGGTTATTCAAGGAGTGTCCCAAGGGGTAAGAGTCTAGATTAGAGTTTAAGATTTGATAATTTGGTGCCCATCTAAGGGGATTAGTGTATCATGTAGGTCATTTCCTACAAAGAAACTTCTCATTCGATGCTCAGTATAGGGTATTGGTGTCTATTATAGGTAATTTCCTACAAAATCTTGAAGATATGTGTTTTCAACAAGTTGGTTCCTACAAAATTGTAACTAAGCAGGTTGTTTCCTACGTCCAATTAGTTGTAACAATATTCATGTTCTTAAATATTTTATTCATTACAAAATTTTACATATTAAATATTGTGTCTCATATGTTTCTTGGCATTGACTACTTAAAGTGGTGAAAATTGTTAAATTAACTAAATAATTATTCACACCCACACACCGCCCCCCACACCCCCCCCCCCCCCCCCCCCCCCCCCCCACCCCCTCAATATTTCCAACAATTGGAATAAGAGTAGGTAGTATTAGACACAACCTAATAGCTAGAAGGTAGATCTCATAAACATAGATGGAAAAGTAAAAAAGGAATGACTCCAAATCCTCGAAAGAAGTCTCCTCCATAGCCATGGATCTAGAACCTTTTAAAGAAGATGAAGATAATAAGAAGAGACAATCAGACCTAGAAGAAGGTTACACCATGAATTTTGAAGCTACGCTGGAACAAGTAGTAAATCTTAGAAAACAAAATATAATACTTAAATAGAAACTGCAAAATATTAAGGAGAAAAATCATAACATTGATGAAACTAATTTTTTTCTTTTGAAACTTCAAGAAGCTAAAAGAGAGAAGAAATGTTGATAATTCAACTAGAGGAAAAGGTTGAAGACTATGAGACGATAGAAGTAGAAGTTGATAAAAAAACAAAAAAAAATAAGAGAAATTATCAGAAGAAGCCATCTACGTGAAAATATATCTAGAAGTATATAAGAGAATAAAAGGAGTGATGAAAATCCAACTGAAGGAAAAAGAAGAAAATTATTGGAAACTTGAAGTAGAGATTGTCTTATTAAAGATTGGTGTAGACAAGCTCAACAGGAACTTGAAAAGTTCTCAAATGTTGGATGATATTCTCAATAGTCAAAAATCACTATATGAAAAAATAGTTATTGATTATGTAGGAAATGCCTCATAGAAGGAAGATTTAAACATCAAGTCACTAGAAATTGAAGTAAATTTTGAAGGTCATGAAATCCCTGACCATAACAGAAGCAAGGGAAGAAATTAGAATGAGATTAGAAGAGCCAATAAACCTAGAAGATATGTTTATGACATTAAGGGATCCATACAAAATATAATTAATAGTGTAATAAGATATAAGGATAAGAAAATAAGTGAATCTTCTTCAAAGTATAACATCTTCAGGATAGTTGCTTCATCAAGACAATCCTTCTAAGCTAGGTATTAAACCATATTTCTTTGTCATTGCTTTTCATGTACAAACTATGGAAATAAAGCAAGGGATTGTAAATCCTATAGAGGTCCTTATCAGACTTCTAGAGGAATTTTTTCAGGTAGACAAGCTAAATATCAAAATGGATGCGTTAGTAGAAATCATAAGTAATTTTCTTACCTATTCAAGTTCGGTACATAATGCTACAAACGCCACAACTTTAGGAATATAACATGCGACTAGAGAAGTAGTACAAAATGGTTTCCTAAACAAGTCAAGGAAGAAGATATTTCTTCTGGGCATAAAGAAAATTTTACCAAGGTATGGAGAAGAAAACAAGTAGTGGAAAAGACAAAAAATCATGAATTAGCTTTATATTTTTAAGATCCAAGTCATGAATTAAGGAACCATAATAAATCAAAAGTATAACCATAATCATGCCTTATTAAATAACATCACAAAATCATAATAAGATAACACTATATGTATGTGTAAACCCTTTTGGAAGAAAACCAAAAATTATTTTTATCGTCTTCAAGTTTGATTACATAGATTTGCAGGCACCAACCTGCTCGAGGCACTTACCCCCAAAATGTGAAAGCATAGACTTGTAGTAGGATATAATCTGATTAAGGCACCAACCTAAAAATTATGAAAGAACCAACTTGTATTAGGATTCAATGTGATAGAGGCACCAACCTCAATGGAGGCACCCACCTCCTTATTCAGTGGACCACTTTTCATAATATTTCAATTTAGATCCAAAAGCTAAAATCACAACCAAATAAACCTATCTATTATTCATCAATCTTCTACATATTCATAATCTCGAAACCTATTCATACATTCTTTATGACAATAACCATGACTCCCCTGATATCAAAAATTGTTTGTAGCTCCCCTCTTTCAAATCACAAAAGAATTCCAACCAAAACCCTTTTTTCAAAATTCAGTTTCCCATCAAATTGACCCACAAAAAAATTAGAAATATTACCCATTCTACAAATTAGATCTTTTTGATGCACGTTCTACAAAATGTAACTTTTTCGGTGGCCATTCTAGAAAACACTCACTATTGTTCAATTATTAGTTCAACTAAATGAAATTTTGTGGGTTAAAATAAAAATTAAATTTCAGACTCCTCGACCAAGTTCAAACCCTCGACCTCCTGAGGAGTCACAATAGACTTAACCAACTTTCCTATCATTAACCTTAGTTAAAAACAACAGAACATGTTTATGTTATGCGTGAGATCCACATCAACATAACATAGAGGCTGATCCAAATTGGATCCTTGAAAATTATCAAAGTTTCTATGACTGTTTCAAACTATGTCAGACTCCAAATCTTGTAAACAATGAGCTATCAGGAAGGACCTTTGGACAGTGGCAGTTGTAGCCAACACAGAAAAACGAAGACCCTCGGTCAAAGCACACTGACCGTTGGCCCATGGGACCACGCAGTGGCACACACTAGAAAATAGGTAGTCCAGATTAGAAAATAGAGGTCGTTTCTAATGCGCGATTAACGCGATCGCGCATCATAGGATAAAAACCTCATAGAAGGAAAAGCCTTGGCACCTAGTCATGTGAAAAACAGGTAAAACTGTGGGAAAACCGCTAAAACCGATAGGCAAGTCCCGCACTCCAAAACTAGTGGAATATCGGAGGCATTTCGGGCGATAAGCGGGTTTGTCAGAGGACCGAGCGATGCCAAACATTGAATGTCGTGTGTCCAGTGGATGAGAGAGAAAACCACTCACATCGCGGGCTAACGGTCGAGCAAGTCAACCGTGTGATAAAAGCAATGATCGTAGGATCTGGAGGCCCCAGATCAAATGGTGGAGATTGCACCCAATGGGAGACCAGATTTGGCAGAAGAATAGGCTGAGAAATATGAAATTTGGGGTCCAACATGACCACTGAGCTGGCAGATGAATCATTTCACAGAGTAACCGAAATAACGGTTGTTCGAGGAAGAGTTGGCACTCAGTTTGTATGGAGATAAATGGCCACGTCCTGTGAAACGTTACATAGTGGTGATGACACAGAAGCAGGGAATTCCAAGTAGACAGAGGCAGGCGATCTAAAGAGCCAGAAGAGGAAGTGAACAATCAAGGGACGGATTGGCTTTAAGCCATGAACAAACATAGAACAAAGAGGAGACAGTTATATAGAAGAGAAAGAAGCAGAGAACAGAGAAGTCGAGTTGACCGGCAGAGCTAAGGTAGCATCGAGCAGACAGAACCAAGAAGGCTTGAGAGGTTCAAGCAATCCCTGTGAGAATATTTGTCAGGAATTGAGTACCAAATTGGACTCATCTCGTTAAGACCAGTTGAGGTTGAGACTTGGTAAGGGGGAGTTTGTGTACTCTAGTGGCTTGGGGAATCCAAGTGCCACCCTACTAAGCATCATCTGTTACAGGAGACTCAAATTGAGCTCCTCATTGTCACCAATGAAAGTTGGACCAGGAGACGTAGCCCAGGAGGATTGGGTGAACTCCTTACTAAATTGTTGTGTTTTTGCATTTGCTTGCTATGTTTCTCTTACAGTTTTCCAATGCCTATGTATTTCGTAATCTTATCGATCTGTTGCTTAAAATAACATAGGGATATCCCAGCGCATGAGTCTATAATACCTACATTAATTAACTGAGATCATACATAAGTGATTTTCAGATCAAGTGGTGTCAGAGCCTTAGGTTGTTAAGGTTAGACAAGCTTGTGCTGGATTTAGCTGTTGAATGCTAACTAGATCAAAGCTCAAATTAGGAGAAGGAGAGTTGGTTGAAACTAATCCTAAGATTGGAAGAGTCTATCCTCAAAAGACAATGTCGAAGGAAGGTTTTGTGGGGCCAAACCCTCAATTTATAGATAGTTTCCTGGCCATAAGGTCCATGGTAGAGGAAATGTATAAGGATTTTAGAAAACATAAAGATGAAGACTCGTCAAGCTCTAAGAAAGATAAAGGAGAAGAAGAGTCCCTCCTCCATGACCACTCAAAAGGCAAGGGGAAAGAAGAAAGCTTTCTCACACCTCCTAATAGCCCTGAATATAAAAAGAAGACATCTGTGATTAAACTAGATGTTAAATTTGATTTACCAATATATGATGGAGATTTGGATGTAGAAAATTTGGACAATTGGATAAGACAAATTGATGTTTATTGCAAAGTGCAGAGTATCGATTCAGATAAGAGCAAGATTCAACTGGCCAGCCTATGCCTTGGAGGCACTTCCTTGGTTTGGTTGGATGGCAGGACCCAAGCTGAAATGAAGAGACATGGTAAGACTCTTTCTGTCTGGAGTGAATTTGTTTCTGCAATCAAAAAGCAGTTCTATCCACTGGCCTACATGCAGTAATCCATGGTGAGCTGGAAAACTCTTCGTTAGTTATAAAGGGAAAAGTGTACAAGGTTACACCCAAGAACATAGGAAGAGAGCTTTGATTCTAGGAATCTCATTAGACTCACCTGAGACTCTGTTGAAGTACATCAGTGTTCTACACAGCTACATGAGGCAAACTATCCTCATGTTTAATCCCACTAGTATAGATGAGGTATCTATTCAAGCTACGCATCTAGAAGCTAGAGGAAAGAATGGAAACCTAGAAGTCAGGGGATCATCCCAACCCACTACAAGAAAGAATAAGGAGAAAAGAAAACAGAAACGGAAAGCAAGGAAGGCCAATACTGCATAGAAAATCAAGTATTCATGCACTCACTATAAGAAGGATGGGCATGATGATGAGCACTGTTGGATTCTGCATCCGGAGATGAGACCTAAGAAGTTCGAGGGCAAGAAGAAGAAGACTGTTGCAGCTATTCAGAAAGATTTGGGGTCGAACTCAAGAGATGAAACAACCATTGCAGCCACAAGTATAAAAGGTAAGAATTCTAAAGCATCTACTAATAATTCTACACAATCTATTATTGATGAAGAGAATGAGAGAAAAAGGCATGAGCTTTTGCATATTCGAGTTATTTCCAAACATCAAAAGATGGATACTTTGTTTGATAGTGGCTCACAAGCAAATTTAATTTTTGAAGCAATTGTAAAGAAGTTGTGATTACTGACTACACCTCACAATAAACCATACCCATTAGGATGGTTAAGTGATGAAGCACAACTACAAGTGACTAGACAATGCAAACTCAAGTTTTCTTTTGGGTTAGCATTTGTAGATGAGGTTGAATTAGACATAATTCCTTTGGATATATGTGGAATTGTTTTAGGAAGTCCTTACTTGTATGTCAGAAAAGCTATTTTCTATAGAGATGAGAACAAGTATCTACTTGTTAAAGATGGAATCAAATACTTTGTAAGAGCTCATAAGCTCAAGAATAATTACACTCTCATAAACTCAGGGCAGATGAAATGAATGATAAATTCATGCAAACAATTTTTACTGATGGTTGCAAAGGAAAAGAAACCTAATAAAACCAATGTATTTGAGGGCTGTGATGCTAAACAACAAGCTAATTTAGAAAAAGTTGTTTCAGAGTATGATATCTTGTTTCAAGAACCTAAAGGTCTGCCACCCAAAAAGGAAATAGTGCATGAAATTAATTTGTAGCAAGATGCTCCATTGCCTAACATTGGAATGTATAGGTTGTCCGCTTTAGAGAATGCAGAAATCAAGAAGCAGGTGCAAGAGTTGCTCGAGAAGGGGTTCATCAGACCTAGCACATCACCATGTGGATCTCCAATCGTTTTGGTGAGAAAGAAAGATGGCTCGTGGAGAATGTGCATTGATTACTGAGCACTGAATAAGATAACAATAAAAAATCGTTATGCCCTTCCTTGCATAGATGATCTATTAGATTAATTGAAAGAAATTGTTTATTTTTCCAAGCTAGACTTGCATAGTGGATATCATCAGGTCAGAGTTGCAGAACAAGATGCATGGAAGACTGCTTTCAAAACAAAGCAGGGATTGTAAGAGTGGTTGGTTATGCCTTTTGGCTTAACTAATGCTCCTGCTACTTTCATGAGAATAATGCATGATGTACTTAGACCTTTCCTTGATGATTTTGTTATTGTATATCTGGATGACATTCTAATATTTAGCAAAACATAGGAAGAACAATTAAAGCATGTTAAGCAGACACTAGATGTTTTGAAAAGAGAAAAACTTTATGTTAAACTCTCAAAATTTGAATTTTGCAAAAAATCTTTGAATTATTTGGGACATATAGTAAGGGGTGGTGAATTGAAGATAGATCCCTCTAAGGTGGCAGTCACTGTAAACTGGCCTAAACCCAAATTTGCTACAGAAGTTAGGAGCTTCTTAGGAGCAGCACAATATTGGAGAAAGTTCATTTCTAACTTTTCCTTAATTGCAGCTCCCTTACATGCTTTAACAGGATTGAACAAGGTGTTTCAGTGGGGAGGCAAACATCAGAAAGCCTTCGACACCTTGAAAGAAAAGATTAGTACAACATTGCTTGATCTTCGAAGACCCTTTGAGATCCAAACGGATGCCAACGACTATGCCATGGGAGCAGTGTTGATACAACATGATAAACCCATATGTTATCATTCTGAGACATTTAATTCTGCAGTAGTTAACTATCCCACATATGATAAAGAATTGTATACATTATTATAGAGTGTGAAAAAGTGGAAACATTACTTAATGGGAAAAGAGACAATAATACATACTGATCATCAACGACTTCAATATCTACACTCCCAAACTAAGTTGCAGCAATCAAGACACTATAGATGGATGGGTTTTCTACAACAGTTTCATTTAGTCATCAGATATAAAAAGGGCATACACAATAAAGTTGCAAATATGTTATCTAGACCCATTATAAATGCATCTACTATACTTAAGCATAATTCTATGTTACATGAGAGCTACATTGAACAATATGCTCAAGATATAGACTTTAAAGACGTATATGCAACTTTAAGTCAAGGCAAACGAGTAGAAGAATTGGATTATCATATTAAGGACCAACTCTTATATCATTGTGGGAAGCTATGCATTCCACAAACTGAAAGAGTAAAGATAATTCGAGAAGCACACACTTCTCTAATATTAGGTCACTTTGGGGTAAGTAAAATAGTTGCCTAAAAGCAAGCTCAGCAATATAAAACTAGGATTGTACACTCCATTACCAGTTCCTTCTCATCCTTGGGAAAGTGTTTCCATGGAATTTGTTTGAGGACTACCAAAATATAGGAAAGGTCATGATTATTTGTATGTTGTTGTGGATAGGTTTAGCAAAATGTGTATTTTGATGCCTTGTAATAAACAGAATACAGCTGAACAAACTGCAAAAATGTTCTTTCAACATGTATGGGTTCATTTTGGATTACCCACTTCCATTATATCTGATCAAGACACCAAATTTGTGGGAAAGTTTTGGTCAAGTCTATGGGAACTAATGGACACCAAACTGAAGAAAAGCATAGCTTTCCATCCACAAACTGATGGCCAGACAGAAGTAGTCAACAGGACAATGATCCAGTTACTTAGGGGATATTGCAGCAAACATCCTAAGCTTTGGGATGAACATTTATGTTATATGAAGCACGCTTACAACCGAGCCAAACATTCTTCCACACAGAGATCTCCTTTTGAGACCTATTTTGGTTTTACACCCACGTCACCCTTGGATTTTGTCTTTGGTAAGGACACAATAGTTGAGGGACACAACGATGTGGATAGGGTAACTAGGTTCATCAAACAAATCCAAGAGATCCACCAGGCAGTACAAGAATAGTTGGAAAAGAGCCAGGTCAAATACAAGGCAAGGCATGACAAGCATTGGATGGAGCATAGTTTCCAAGTTGGTGATCAAGTCTGGCTGTATATCAGCAAGGACGGGATGCAAGGTGAAGGTAAAATGCTAAAGCCTATCAGGTATGGACCTTTCAAGATACTTGAGAAAATTGGTGAGAATGCTTTTCGTGTTGATCTACCAGCTTACATGCACATCTACTCAGTCGTAAATGAATATAGCTTGAGATTGTTTGAACCTTCACTAATTGAGTATCCCGAAGAGTAGAGTCAATTTCCTTCTATTGATGACCTGCTACCTGAATATCTTAATGAATTGCAGGAAGACACAGTTCTGGATAGGAAGGTGAGAACAACGCACAGGGGAGATGTTGATTACCTCAGAATTGGGCTCAGGGGTTCAAAGCCAAGCAGTGCAAAATGGATAGACATTGGACAAGTGAAACAATTGTACCCTCACTTAGTCGATGCTTGAAAACCCAATTTTGGTGGTCCAAAAGCTTTTCAGTGGGAAGGCCATGATACAAATTGGATCCTTGAAAATTATCAGAGTTTCTATGATTGTTTCAAACTATGTCAGACTCCAAAATCTTGTAAACAATGAGCTATCATGAAGGATCTCTGGACAGTAGCAGTTGCAGCAAACACGAAACAACGAGGACCCTCGGTCAAAGCGTGATGACTGTTGGCCCATGGAGACCGTGCATTGCAGGATAAAAACCTCAAAGAAGGAAAATCCCCAGCACCCAGTCAGGTGAAAAACAGGTAAAACTATGGGAAAAGCACTAAAATCGACAGGCAGATCTCGCGCTCAAAAATTGGCAGAATATCGAAGGCATTTCGAGAAATAAGTGGGTTTGTGAGAGGACCGAGTGATGCCATACATTGAATGACGCGTGTCTGGTGGATGAGAGAGAAAACCGCTCACATCGCGGGCTAACGGTCTAGCAAGTCAACCGCGCGATAAAAGCGATGACTATAGGATCTGGAGGCCCCAGATCAAATGGCGGAGATTGCACCCGATGGGAGACCGGATTTGGTGGAAGAATAGGCTGAGGCATATGAAATTTGGGGTCCGACATGACCGCTGAGCTGGCGGATGAATCATTTTGCAGAGTAACCAAAATAACGACCATTCGAGGAAGAGCTGGCACTCAGTTCGTAAGGAGACAAGTGGCCACCTCCTATGAAACGTTACATAGTGGCGATGACACAGAAGCAGGGAATTCCAAGTGGACAGAGGTAGGCAATCCAAAGAGCTGGAAGAGGAAGCGAATAGTCAAGGGACAGATTGGCTTTAAGCCATGAACAGACAGAGAATAGAGAGGAGACAGTGAGATAGAAGAGCAAGAAGCAGAGAATAGAGAAGTCGAGCTGACCGGCAGAGCTAAGGCAGCATCGAGCAGACAGAACCGAGAAGGCTTGAGAGGTCTAAGCAAACCGTGTGAGGATATCTATCGGGAACTGAGTACCAAATTGGACTCATCCCATTAAGACTAGTTGAGGTCGAGACTTGGTAAGGGGGAGTCTGTGTACTCTAGTGGCTTGGGGAATCCAAGTGCCACCCTACTAAGCATCATCTGTTATAGGAGACTCAAATTGAGCTCCTCATTGTCAAAACTCTACTTAAAGAAACAATAAAAAAGGCCACCACTAAAATCTGGACTAGGAGACGTAGCCTAGGAGGATTGGGTGAACTCCTTATTAAATTGTTGTGTTTTCGCATTTGCTTGCTGTGTTTCTCCTACTATTTTCCAATGCCTGTGTATTTCACAATCTTATTGATCCGTTGCTTAAAATAACATAGGCATATACCAGTGCATGAGTCTATAATACCTACATTAATTAACTGAGATCATACATAAGTGATTTTCAGATCAGTGGCCAAACCAGACTTGACACTCAATCATATGATCTAACTCAATCTACCACAAACTAATCACTAAGAGGCAAGTCAAGATGTCATGTACCAACCATAGACTTACATGAACCAATCATGACAAACCAACTCAATATACCATAAACTAATCACATAAATCCAACTAAAACTATCGCGAACGAATCTTGAACAACCTACTCAAACTGTCACAAAACAATAATACAGAGCCAACTCAAGCTTCTAAGAACTAATAAAAAAAATATAGGTCAAACTGTTGTAAGAAAATGATAAAGATGCAATTCAAACTCCCATGAACCAACCAAAAAATTCCATGAATCAATCATCAAGAGCCAAGTCAAACTACCGTTAACCAATAAAAAAGATCCAATTCAAACTTCCATCATCCAATCACAAAGAGCCAAGTCAAACTACCATAAAAAAGCTCAAACTTCTATGAACCAATCATGGATGAATCAATCCAAAGGAGTCAAGTCAAACTTCCATCAACCAATCATAGAGATCCAAGTCAAATTTCCACAAAAAAACACAAACTACCATGAACTAGTCACAAAGAACCAACTCAAACTATCACAAACCAATCACAAAGAAGCAAAAGGCAAGTCATAGGGGTTGTCTTGAATCCTTGACCTCCAATACATTATTCCTTTCTCAAACTAAGTAGGATAGGTTGTTACATGTTGATCCACTATCATACCAATTCCTTTTGAACTTTAACTATATTTATATGTGAGTTGGGGGGGGGGGGGGGGTAGTTTGGCATGAGGGTTGATGTTCTAGAAGCTTCATGGAACCATTTTATGCAACTCGGACCCAAGGGTCATTGCACACCCTTATCTTGACATCATCATGATATCATAGGTGCCATGTGGCATTCCCTGAGTGGTGCCATGTTTCACCAAAATTCCCCCGTATTGGCTAGAAACAATGCCATATTAGCATGCCACATAGTATCATGACGGGCTACCACATCATCATTTTTAAGCCACTCTCAAGTTGCAAGTGTCAATTTCATCCATATGTTTAGTCTTGATTTTCCATATTAGCATCCACGTTAGGGTTTCCACATCATAATCAGTGGTGCTAAGGGGCACATATGGAAATAAAATAGAGGGAGATGATTGACACCTACCATGTGTCATAATTGCAATGGAAAAATATGGAGAGTATGGTGCTCATTAACCTTCACACACCTTGAAGCTTCATCCACCATTCATGTGATTCTTAATGGCCAAATATACCTGAAGATACTTGAATTTTAACTTGGTTAAACTAGTCATAAGTTCACATTCCATCAACCATTGATGTCCTTCAAGGTGAAAGATGTGATCCAAAGATGCATGGCATTTAACAATTTGGTTTTTTTTTTCCCTTGTTGCAATTTTTATCTTCAAATTGAAATATATTTTCATCTAAGAAGAGTTTAAGAAAGTGTGATATACCACTAGAAAGGTCTCAGAGAGGACTATCCAAGCATCATAATTTCAACAAAATATGAATAAACTTTTAGGTATTTTGAGATCATTACTTTCCAGGATATTAGACTATCTTTCTTTGACTCATGTTGCTTTCTTAGACTTCCCTTTTGACATCAATGACACTAGTTGTCATCAATGACAATGCTATCTCCAACAATATCCCCCTTTTTCATTGATGGTGACACCACCATACACTAATGGTCATTGATGACAATCGACTAAACCTCCCTTGTCATGTTGTTGGGAAAAAGTTTGGTAGTTCCTACTTTTATTTTCTCAGTGTTTTCTCTCTCTCCTTCAATGCCTACTTTCTCTCCAAAATCCTCCTGCTGCTTTAATTTATTTTTTCTCCCCCCCTTTGACATCAATGAAAAGGGGACATGGTAATGATGGTTGATTACAAGGCGATTGCTAGTCAATGTTATTTAATTTTTCCTATATCTTACTATGGACTTGATATTCTTGTGAGTGAAATATCCCCCTAAGAATATGCTAGATGTAATGTGAAATGACTCTCAAAATATCAATAAAATCTCTACCTATAATTACTTCCTTCTATGTAAATATCCCTCCTTTCAAAGGTTGGAGGATAACGTTATAATATTTGGATGAATTTAGTGAGTCATTCCTTCTTCTGAGGAAGAAAGAACTCCCATATTCTATCTAACACATTCAAAACTTTATCTCAATAATGGATTAGTAAATATATCAACCTTATATTCTTTGGTTGGAATGTATTCTAGCCTAACTATCTAATCCACAACTTGTTCTCGAAGAAAGTGATACTTGATGGGAATATGCTTCATTTTAGAGTGCATGACATGATTCTTTGGGATATTATTGCACTAGTATTGTCACACATGATAGAGATAGACTGATCACCACTTTCCTGAATATCTTTTATATTTCTCATCATTTGAAAATCTTGAGTACAACAAGAGGCTATCATAATACACTCTTTTTCAACAATAGATAGAGAGATTGAAGATTTTTTTTGCTAAGACAGGAGACCATACATTCACCTAGAAAATATTCTTCGCAAAATAGTGCTCTTTTTGTCATCAACAATTCCACCTCAATCAACATTTATATAGGATTTGAGAATAAGTTTTTTCCCCTTAAATACCACAGGCCATAATCCATAGTACCTTACAAATATCTAAATATTCTTTTAATTTCATTTACATGAGACTCCTTTGAACATGATTGAAATCTTCCCATTAGTCCTATTTCTTAGATGATGTCAGGCCTTGATGCGGTTATGTAAAGAAGGTTGTTGATCATTGACCTATACATAGTTTGGTTTACTTCCAGAGACTTATCATCCTTGCTAAGTTTGCAACCTATAACCATGGGAGTGCTTACAAAAGCACAATTTTCTATAGCAAAAGATTTCAATATTTCTTTAAGGTACTTGGAATGAGATATGGAAATTCCTTTATCTAATGGATTAACCTAGAAACCCATAAAGAAGGAAAATTCTCCTAACATATACATCTCAAATTCTCTCTACATACTAGCTACAAAGCTTCTACTCATGAAATCATCAACACTACTAAATATAATGACAAATACATAAAAAAAATGATCAACATGTTATTGTTTCAATATTAATGAAAATGTTGTTCTCATTGATACCTATTTTAAATCCCTACTATTGAATATATCTATCTGATCTGGAATAACATTCCATGGGTGCTTGTTTGAAGCCATAAAATTATTTCTTTAGTCTGTATATGTAATCTTTGTCTTATACTAGTTGAAATCCTTTTGGATGCTCAACATAAAATTCTTCTTTGAGTTCCCCATTCAAGAATGTCAATTCACATCTATTTAATAAATATTGAATCCTTTAAAACAAATAAAGGCTAGAAAAATCCTGATAGCTTAAAGTCAAGCTATTGGAACAAATGTTTCATCAAAGTCTATCCCTTCAACTTGGGCATATCATTTTCATAAAACTCTTTCATCATTTCCTAGAACCTTTTTGTCCTTGCTAAGTTTGTTTCTATAGATTCATTTGGTTTCAATCACATTTTTACCCTCTAGCCTCAGAACATATTCCCAAGTCTCATTTTTTCTCAATTTGATCTAGCTCATCATTCATAACTTTAACTTAATGCTCATCCTAGATATCTTGAGAAAATTTATGAGGCTCCATAAGTGAAAAAAAGCTAGGTTCTCATGATTTGATGAATTTACAAGATTTATTCTTGTTTTAACCCTTGCTTCTTTATCTCCTAGGTTTTGATATTCTAGAAGATTCTTCTGTACATATTCAGATGAATTTTTTTATGTGAAATGACTCATATTCTTCATACTCTTAATCCTCATGTTCATTTGATGGTGATTCTTGGAAGATAGCTAGATGTGGCTAAGATTGGTAAGTACTTCATTATGGGGCATTGCTTCATCTACTTTCACATCAAGTTATTCAATTAATTTTTGAGTTATTTTATTATGGCACCAATATCCAATTATTTAATAGGAATATCCTAAGAATTTTCATTTATTAGATCTAGATTCAAATTTCCCTAGATTTTCTTCATTCACTTTGATGTAGCATTTCCTTCCAAAATTTTTGAAATGTTTAACTATGGATGATCTTCCTTTCCATATCTTGTAAGGATTTTTGGTGTTATTTGTCATAATTTGAGCTTTGTTCAAAATATATACTATGGAATTTATTATTTCTCTCCAAAATCGATCTGATAGTTTGGATTCAAATATTAGAGATCTTTCCATATCTTGACCTTTATGTACTTTCTTTTAGTCACACCACACCATGAGGAGTTCTTGAAATAGTAAAATGTCTTTTGATTCCATGGTGTTCACAAAATTATTTGAACTCATGGAAAGTGGATTCTTCTCCTTTATTGGTTCTTAGACATTTAATATTAATTATATTCAATTTCAACAAGGGCATTGAAATATTTAAATTTTTCAAAGGCTTCTGATTTAACTTTAAAAAAACTAACCCAATTCATTCTTGTGAAATCATCTATAAACAACATGAAATACCTTTCTTCGTTCAAATTTTTTGTTCTATATGGTCCATAGAGATTTGTGTGAATGATTTCCAATGGCCTAAACATTGAATATTCTTTTGTTTTGAAGAATATTCTAGTTTGTTTACCAAATTGACATGCTTTGTAGATAGAATTACGAGGCTTTGATATTTTGGGTAAGTACCTAACAAATTTCTCTCTTGTATCTTTTACCAAATTATCGAAACTAATGCGTGCCAACATTTTGTGCCATATATAACTTTCATCTATCCTTCCAATGCAACATTTCTTAATTTCATATCCATCAAGAATGGATATATTGCCTTTGGTCTTGTTATTTCTAACTATTAATTTTCCTTTATTTGAATTTCTAATTTCACATCTCTTGGAATTAAACATGAGATCATACCCTTGATCACACATTTGACTGGAACTCGAGATATTATGTTTCGATACTTACACATACAAGACATTTTGGACCTTAGTCTTTCCATTATCAATGTTGACAGTTCCTTTTTTCTTGTGATTTTTGCATACAATATTTCCAGGAATTACCTTACCTCTATCTACCTACTTGACTTTGATAAAATTTATCTAGTATCCTATCGAGTTTCTTAAGTAGTCACTATCAACATATCATTTATTTTCCTTTTTTTGAGCATATAACATGAGACCACACCTTTTTTTTTCTTCTTTCTTTAATACATTCAATTTAGGGGGGTATTCTTCTTTCCCTTGTGTGAAGGGTTTGACTTGATTGATTTTCAATCCCCAAGGCTCATTCCAAAAATTATGGCACATGTATCATTAGAAATAACTTGTTAGAGAAGAAAAATAATTTCTTCTACCAACCCCATACATACTTCTAGAGTTGTTTCTTGAGTCATTGTTCTTCATAAATTATATTCTTTCATAAGCTCTACATTTACTTTTAACTGCTTTATGAAAAAACTTATAGCATGAATGACAATATCCATAAAATAATGTTTGTATGATTATTTCCTATTGTTTACTTTGACTTGGATACCTTCATTCTTATGATGTCACTGATCCAATGTTGATGCTTTTGTTGATTGCTTTGCCACTTCTGATTCTTTCCTTAGGAGTAGATTTTCTTCTTCTTTTTCTTTTAACTATTTTGACATAATTTCATTCATCCTTTTGGATTCTTATAGCTTAGTTTTTACAAGAATATATGAATTTTCATGCTGATCCATTTCTACTTTGTGATATTCCATTGCCATGGCTCATTGGATAAACCTTCTAGTGAATATCTTCTCCTAAAGCAACCTACTCTAATACCAATTGTTAGACTAGATACTACACTAATATGGGGGGTGAATCAATGTAATAACAAATTTTCATCAATTTAAACAATTTACCAATCAATCAAAACTATAACCATAATCATGCAATATTAAAGAAAATCAACACATCATCATAAGAGAACATTATATGTATGTAGAAACCATTGTGGGACACAACCACAATTCTTTTTATCTTCTTCAATTTTTATTACATAGATTTGCAGGCATGTTACCGGGAAAAGTGTCTATTTAGAACTGCTCTATCCCACTAAGGTGTGACAGCTGCCTTAGAAACAAACAGAGAAAAACTACTATTGTATTTCCTTTATGAACTATAGACAGAGAGGAATAGGAAGAACCAACCTGTGTCTTGCGCTAATCCTTTGATCCAATCCCTCTCTTCTTTGACAGCTTCCAGCTACCTGCTCCTTCACTTGCCCAGCTTCACCAAGTACCTGTAAGATCACAGAAGAAGAAAACTATACAAAGACATGGATCTATATTCATAAACAACTTAGGATCAGATTTAAGTTAACCATACAAATGTAACAAGCATCAATGATACACAAGCATGGAGGAAAAACTTAAATAGTTTTTATTGATAAACAAGAAGATCCAGGAGGAGTTACAACTGATGATTCTTGACCCAGCATCAACCTCCCAGCAAAGAAGCCCCTCTTCACATCTAACAAAGCATAGATCACCCAATACTCTAATGTTTGTCTCAAAACCAACAACAATTCCTTACAATGTGCAAAATTCCAGCCTCTGGATCTCTGGGATGAGGGATCCATATATAGATGTGTGTAAGGAGGATGAGTCAGCTTGTGATTTGATTAGTGTCTTCTCTCTGTCAGTTCTTGCTTCCACTTGGTGACTGAAGGCCTCTTACTCATCCTTGGTCGAATTAAGTGAGGCAAGTGTCATAGGAGAAGATTCTGGAAGCTTCCATTGTCTCTCCACCTCGCGGAATGACACTGCCATTTGTCATTTCTCGCCCAACGCACCCTCATAGTGCATTTAGGTGCGTTGCAACGCACCTAGCTAGTGTGTTTAGGTGCTATGCAACGCACCTAGCTAGTGGAGCAGTTGAAATGATCCTGTTTTGACTTATTCTGAGCAGTTTCCGGTGGAGAACTTCTGGGAGAAGCTGTAATTTGTTGACCTTGTTCCTTTAGGGGTTAGAACAACACTTTTAGGGACTTAGGAGTCCTTGGTTTATGGACATTTCATGCTTGGAGCTGTAAGGCACAAAAATGTCTATAACAAGGCACTGACCTATTGGAGGAACCTGTTAGAGCCTAGATTTGCCTCAGGCTGAAAAGACAAGGTTCTAGGTCAACATCAAACGACGCTCAGCCTCGTAGCTAGCCCTACGAGGACAGGAGAGGGCTCTCTCTGGGTCGATCTCGGCAAAAGATAAGTGATGGGCCTTGAGATGACTATAATAAAAGCTAATCTTCGACTAGGTATTAAGTACAAGGATTTTTTTTGAGTTTTTGGGGGTTTTGTGCTGGAAACAGGGAAAGGCAAATTGGGCTCGGGAATGAGGCACAGTTTTTGCAGAGTTCTGATTGGGGCAAGGAAGGCAATCTTTTTGATGTTCTAAAGTGAGTGAATGGATAGATCAGACTGCTGAGGAGATAAGGAGAGCAAGAGAGTCTCAAGAATTCTCCTTAAACAGATGAAAACATGGAACTTTAAACAAATTCAAAGGCAAAGCATAATAGTTAATGGATTCTACCTTAATCACTTATTTGTTCAAATTCAGAAGAAGAGACAGGAAAATGATACACATAACACTAATGAACTTACAATTACTTAGATAAGAGCACCATCAAAACATAAAGCCACATGCATCCCAAACAGTGCTGCAAAACCCTGGTCTTTCCTTAGCCAAAAATGTAGAGATAGAATGTACAATGATATGCCAAAGCAATCCCTAGTGTCCAACCCTGAAAATGACTTAGGAATTACATAATATAGACAAGACAAACCTATTCCCTTGCCTCTAGGGGTCGAGCTCATCATTCTAGGAGTTTTTTGAACCAATTCTAAACAAGGAACTGAAAACTAGGTAGTCAAACAACTTACCCCTATATGCCAGGAAACTGATTCATTCACTTACATTTCACCTTTTGGTGAATGAATCTTATAGAACAAGCAAAAATGTGCAAATATTACATCATGGTTGTCAAATTACATCATGAAAAGTCAAGAATAAATTCAAGAAGAAAAACTGGTCACAATTGGGCGAATTGCTGAGCTGAACAGTGAAAAACAAGCCAAAATTCTCTATGCGCTGTGCCAAAATCTGTATGCATCGCGCCACTTTGGAGCTGATTTTGAGGCACTTCCTGAAGTCCAAATTGAGCCCAAGTGTGCTTGTTGGAAATCCCCACCTGTCTACTTTCCAACCCAAGTGGAATTTCTAAATTTGGTGCCCATTTTACCCTCCAAAACTTCAATCTCCAAAGACTGCTTCCTATGTGTCAAAATAGGGGCATAAAGGTCATTTTTTGAGTGTTTTTGACCTCCTGGGAACTCAAAACTTGCCCAAACTTCTTGGCCATGCAGAAGAAGTCATGATTTTTCATGAAAAATCCAAAATGTAATTTTTTTTCAATTTGGAGCTCCCTAGCAAAAGCGCGCGCCAGGTGGCGCGGTGCATAGGGAGGCAAAACCCTGTTTTTTAGTTAAAAAAATTCTCAAAATGAAAAATTTGCTCCAAATTTCTTGAAATTTTGGCTAGACCTTCTTTATCAAGAGATATGATGAGCCAAAGAGGCTTTGGCCAATATCTGAAGTCCTTCATCCACTTTTTGCCTCCTTAATGCTCTCTTCACCTTGATTCTCGTTTTGCACACCAAGTTCCGGGACAAGTAATGATATGTCTACCACCTCTTTAAAGCCTCCTGGGTGCATGTCCCTCCATGAGTGAGTCACTTTGGGTCTCCTCTTCATAGTCATATGAATGACTAGATGACATAACTGCTGTTATACAACTGCCTTGGAGAAATGGATGCTGGTGATAAAACTGTGTTGGACTGCTCTTTGTGATGTGATTGAATTCTGCAACTAAAGGGAAAAATGCAACAAGGGAATGTTAGGAAGAGGGAAATAGTAATGGATTAGGAGCTATTGTAACTATAGGAATTAGGGAAATGTAGGAGGGTTTTGAGGGATTTGATGAATAGGGTTAGGAATTGTATAGGGTTAGGGTTTGGAGTTTTACATTTAGAAATTTGGGAAAGGGAATTTGGGATAGAGGTTTAGTAATTTTAGGGGATAGGGAACAATGACATCAAGGGCAAAAATCAAATCAAGGAGAAAATAAAGTGATGGAAAAGAGTAAGCTTGGTGGCAAACAATTTTTGAAACCCTAAACAACACTTTTCACATGAAGATTTTAACATGGTAGGGTTTGAGATTTTGTTTTGGCATTCACCATCCATCAACCACCATACCCTAGCACAAACTTGGATGAAACACAAAAATGGAGGCTCTACCTACTTGTGGAATGAATAATTTTCAATTTGGAGGAAGATTTCAATGAATTTCATGCCTTTTAGCCCAGTGTGCCGCGCCTCCCCAGTGCGCCGCACCAGTGTAAATTTACACTGGAAAATTTCTCCCAGTGCGCCGCGCCTTTTTGTAGGTGACTTTTGGATGCCTTCCCGGTGTCAAAATTGGGTGCAAGATAGCGCGTTGGAAAGGTATTTGAGTCTAATTTCCAACCCAACTACAATGTTTCAATTTGGAGTTTATTTTCCCTGTCAAAAATCAAATCTCCCAAGACTGGTCAAAATGTGCCAAATGAGGCTGCCTCAAGGCAGAGTGTTGTTGCGGTCAACTTTTGAATGCCTTCCTCAACTCCAAATTGAGCTCATGATAGTTAATTGGAAATATATTTGTGTCTAATTATCATTTGACTCATCAAGAAAGTCATTTGGCCAACCAATCTAGGAGAAAACTTGATTTTACCAAGGTCACTTCAGAGGTGCATCAATTCTCCCGAGGCAATTGTAGTTTTGACATTTCTCTAAAACCATGACACTTGTGTAAATATTGAAGGAGTTTTTTTTTCCGTGGCCTATTTTTGACAAAAAACTCTCTCCGTTTTCAAAAATTCATCTTTTATTGCTCAGAAACATCATTTGAGTGAAACCTATCCTGATGTGTGGAACAGGGGATTTTTCGAAATGAAGCAAAATGAAGGGGATAGGGAGCTTCTAAATTCTTGAGGAAATTTTGGGAAGTAGGGAGGGATGTTAGGAATTAGGGGAAAGTGGAATATCAGAAATTGAGTGAGGGGAAGGGGTCCAAAAGGGCCAAACACAGACCTAGCCTAGAAAATAGGGTTTGTAGCAAGAAACTAGGGTTTGTGCGAAAATGAGGAATTTGGGGGATCTCAGTGATGGGAAGTATTTAATAAGGTATATTAAGGATAGGGGAAGGTTATGAACATCAGGATACAAGTTTTGCTGATGATTTGACCGTCCAAGAGAAATTGCCTTCAAAACCCTAGGAGAGGGAAATGACCTTAGCTAGGCGCAACTAAAGCATGAACAAGGTGCAAAATGATGCATTGGAAACTAACATGATGATGACAACCCTCTGAATGATGGTAGACTCAACTGAATATTGACATAGACTGACATTTGGACAACTTTGAAAGGAGTGAAAGCAAACCCTATACCTAATGCCTAGTGACCAAATTTTACTTGAAGACTCATTGAAATGATAAAATTTGACCTTGACACCTTAAAATCACTTTGCAAGAGCATGTTTGATCACTGGAGGAAGGTTGGAAAGACTGAAACTAACAGAACCCACCCCCAAAATAAATTTTTAGGCACCAACCCGCAAGAGGCTCCAACATGTAGCATCCTATTTTTCCTAGTACAAGTTTGTGACCCCTATTAAGGGTGATTTTTTACGGATTATATATGACAGACTTATATGTCATGGAATTGGATTGATCACTTGACTAGGGAGAATTGTTGTATATATTACACACATAATTATATTTCCTCTTATGTGTGGCTATATGATTGATTATGTGTATCAGATCTACGTTGATTTATGTCTCTTTTTGTTTTATTTCTAGCTTATGCCATATGAATGGAAGCTACTATTTGGATTAGTTAACGGACCATAATATTGTTGATGTTTTATGGCTTATATGATTATACATACTTGACCTTATATTTAGCAGGATTTGGAAGGGAACTTAGTTATTTCCGAGAAGGTTTTGGCATTATGGTATAGGTGTTGTCCTTGATGGCAACCCACTCACAGGTCAGTTCAGATTTGATAAAGGGAAGCTCACATTGTACCAGGTCAATTCAAAGGTAACAGGGAAATGGTAGAAAAGAACAAGATGTTGGAACAAAGGATTGCAGATTAGAATCAAGAAATTGAAGAAAAATAATGTTTTTAGTTGTATTAAGTTGTATATGCTGGTTCACCTAGCCTAAGTAGCGTATACAAGCAGGTTCATTGAAAAAAAGCGCGTATACGTATGCACGCACTTCCACAAGAGGAAAAGTGTGTATGGGATGGAAAATTAAGGAAAATAAAAGTTAAAGAATACCAAGGGTCCATACCATGGTTTTAGCCCACAATATTGAGCGGAATAACTGTTACTTTATCCCATCTAAGAATACCACAGGTTCTACGTGTTGTTTTGGTTTGAGGTATTGAGAAAGGCTAAAACTATATAAGGAGGAGAAGATCAAAGGGCTAAGTGTGAAAGTGAAAGGGTTTTTCATGAATACTTCTATCTGAAGTATATTTTATGTTGTAAGGGCTATGGTTATGATATGATCTGAAATATCTTGTGCACCTTTGGATACAATGTTGGATCAGGATCATGAGACCTGAAATGACTTATCATTGTATGATTTGATAATTGTTGGGCTAGATCTAAATGCTAACGCATGTTTTATCCTGTAAATGTTATGATCTAGGTATGAATGAAGTCTGGAATAGCTATGAAGCTTTAAGTTATTATTTGTAGATATATAGGCTAGTTCACCTTGGTGAAGGTGCATATACACATTGGTTCGACACCTCCAAGTACAGTAGAAAAGCTTGCTAATCAGTGTTGTTGTTTTACTGCTATCTGTTAATGATGTCTTCATTAGATTTGAAAGTAGAACTGACTGTATAAGGAGATTGAGTCTGATTGATTAATTGATTGAGTAAGAAGGGTGATATTTTATACTATCTATTTAGAACTCTGTAATTTGACAGTAGATCTTCAAAATATTTTGGTTGGTACAATTTTGATTCAGAGGATTTTATGATTCAATATTTTCGGAGGTATACGTAGGTTTAGCTAAAGGAAGTAGTGTATACATGTAGGTTGGCTTCACTGAAGTAGCGTATACATTCTTACATATTATTTCTGAGGTTGCAGTTGATTTTGATTGTTGATGCAGTGTTATGGGTTCAACTCTGTGTTCTGGTGATAGTGATCTGATTGTTCAGATAGACTAATTGTTGGTAGATGTAGTTATTGCAGTGGTGATTAATTTTGAGCTTCAATGTTACTGATGCATCCAGTATGAAAATTTGATGAAACATGGCCTTCATATTGTGTTGTTATGTACTAGGAGTATCCAGTTTGAAAATTCATGAAACGTGGTCCCTAGAGGAAGAGTGAAGGTAGTGTCCTTTTGTAGGCTAGTGCCTATGTACTGGTAACATATCAGCTAGTACAAGAGATAGGGGGTTGGAGCTAACTTCCAGTAGAAGTTGGAAAATGAGAGAAGGTTGTAGCCTTTAGCAGGTAGATTCCTACCTACTGGAAAAGTCTACACCCATACAAAATTTGTAAACACTTTTTATTATAAGAAGAATGAAGACTAAGACGATAATAGCGGTGTTTTTTTCCCACATTGAGTTTCCACTTTAAAAATCTTGGTGTTAGTAAAGTAACATATATTGTTTGAAAAGGAAAATCATAATAGTGAAATTTAAAATACTGATTCACCCCCCTCTCAACATTTTTCCCAACAATTGGTATCAGAGAAGGTCCTTCAGAAGAAGCTTGATCACTTGAAGGGAGATCTCTCAAGATGAACAATCACAAAGGCATGGGATCTATCAGACCACCAATCTTCAACGGAAATAACTTAGCATATTGGAAGATAAGAACCAGAGCCTATCTTCAGTCACTTGGAGCTGATGTTTGGGAAATTGTGGAAGGAGGATACCAATATCCAACAATAGTCCCCACAGATCCAGCAGAAAAGAAAGCATATGAAAACAATGCCAAAGTCGTCAATGCGTTATTGGGAAGTCTATCAGAATCATAATTCGTCAAATTCATGCAGCTCAACACAACTAAAAAAATATAGGACAAAATCATTCAGATTTACGAAGGAGACTCCTAGGTAAAATGTACTAAGCTCCAAACTCTCAGAATTCAGCATGAAACTATCAAGATGCATAGTGATGAAAGTATTGCTAGTTATTTTTTATGAGTAGATGAGATTGTAAATTGTATGAAGAATCTGGGTGAAGAAATAAATGAGGCTACTTTAGTAGAGAAAATTTTGAGATCTCTGTCTTCTAAATTTGAGTCAAAAGTATCTGCCATAGAAGAGAATCAAGATCTTCAATCTATTATTGTTGTTCAACTTCATGGAATTTTAACTGCCTTTGAAATGAGGAAAGGAGGTCCATCAGATATTAGAGAAGTTGCTTTCAAAGCTTCAAAAAAGGGAAAAGAAAAGGAAGATCTCAAGGAATTAGGATATATTTCAGAAGAAGATGAGGGAAACTTTGTAAAGAAGCTTCAACGGGGTTCCGGAAGATTCATAGGTAAGCTTCCATTCAAATGTTTTGCTTGTGGTAGAGTTTTCCATTATGTTGCTAAATGTCCTCATAAAGATAATCATGAAAAAGGAAAGGAGTCTGCAAAAGGTAATATAAAACAATTTGTAAATAGAAGAATTTATTATACTCGTGAATATAGTGATGGCTTGTCTAATAGTGATGAAGATGAATTTTAACAAGATTTTAAACTACCCATGGCTTATGACAATGATGATTTTATGGATGCCTTAGAAGAGGAATATGTTCTTGAAGAAATCACTCAACTTAAAATCTGTTTGGAAGAAAATAATATGGTCATAGACACTTTGACACATCAACTCACAGAAAGAGAAAAGCACAATGACAAATTAGAATGTGAAGTAGTGGGTCTAAGAAAATAACTTGAGAAGACAAAATATATTAATCTTAGATCTCCTAAAGGATCAAAAACCTTAGATGAAATCATCAAGGTTTAGCGTTCTCCGCTTATAAAGACTGGTCTTGGATACACTGGATACAGTAGAGAAACATTCTAACTCTAAAAGCCTTCAACCAACACCAAAATATATCTTGATGCAACAAAAACTAATGAACAATGCATCAATCCTCAGAAAAAACCTAAAGCTACACCCGAAGTAAATCATTCTCATTTTACTCCAAGGGTGAACATCAATAGAAGCACCAATCAAAAGGTGAACAACACAAAAAGATTTTATGATCACATAAACTTTTTCTTTAATGGACAATGTTTTTCATGCCATAACTTTGGTCATAAAGCTACTCAATGTGTTGCTTACAAGACTATCATGACTAGAGAAGCAAGAAAACAAAGGAGTGTGACAGGAATCAAGAAAATCTCTTATAATAAATTTTCTCCTCTTGAAAATGAAATGGAATGTTCATTTTGCAATAACTTTGGTCATGAACAATCTGAATGCGGGAAAAAAATTGGCCATCAATTCAAAAGGAACAAACATCATCAAATTCCAAGGTATGGAAAAGGAAGGAATTTTCGTCAGAAAGATGTGGCATAGCTCTATTTGCAGAAGGACAAGAAAATCAGTGGTACATTGATAGCAGATGCTATAAACATATGACAAGTGATAAAGATAAACTCCTTTCTTACAAAGGTTTAGAAAAGGAGAATAATGTCTCTTTTGGAAATGACACACCTGTTGTCATTAAGGGTAAGGGTTCTATTTATTTAAAAGAAAAGTTTAAAGATGGAAGTGTTATGTATTTTTATGGTTTAAATCATAACTTGTTGAGTGTTAGTCAAATGTGTGCTTAATGAAATGAAGTTGTGTTTTGATCAAAATAAAGTGTGGTTCATGAGCTTGACACAAGAAATACCATAATAAAAGGTACAAGAACTCCAAGAAATCTATATATACTAAAAGGAGATCAAGAACAATGCTATCTAAGAAAAACATAAGAGAACTAGTTGTTTAGTCAATTTAGTGTCCTAAATTGCTTTGCATAGATTATCAACCGAGGCTCATAAGGTGATGAAGTGTAGTGCATTGTATGTGCTGGTTAACCCTTCTTTCTTCATTGTTTTTTATTTTATATTGTTTTGGGGGTTTCTATTCTTTGATCCCTAATGATGTACAATTTGAACTATGAGAAACCGAATCTAAATTTCTTAAAGGTGAACCAAGAGCTCAAAAGCTAGTTAAAATCTAAGTTAAAAGAAGGAAAAAACAGAGCGTCTATTTGATTTTGTCATTGATCCTAAGTCAAGAATTAAAAGGTGAAATTTGTAAGACCAATCAAAATAATTATAGAGAATGAAACTGACTAAAGCACTTTTAGTTGTCCAAGCCTTCACTTTTGAAAGATAACTTTATTGAGATGGCATACAAGCAACTTAGTGTACTTTATAGTCCAAAGAACTAAATAATATATGCAGAGAGTAACTAATTGATTTCAATCCTCGTGTGAAGTGAATGTTTAACCATTTAGTTTAGGATGGATATCAGCTTGAAATGGTGACCAAAAACATTTATTCACACAGTGCATTGACAATCTGAACTAGGAAATAAATAACAAAGGAAACAAAAAGTAAGTGAACTAATCAACAATGCATCCTTATTACTTTTCAACCTTACCCTGTTTAAAAACAAAGTTGTCTCCTTTATGAAATAGATTGAAGAAACAAGACTGTACCATCGAATTCTAACATTATGTTATTGATTAGAACTAAAAGAAAACAAACTACAGGAATCAATCTAAACTACAAATACTGCTAAAAGTAAATAATGAAACTAAACTGAACAATAAATAAAATAAAAAGAAAAACCTCCTTTAGTGCAAGGGCCCTCTGCAACTGACTGAGTTGAGCTACTAATTAGCTATAGATATTCTTTCAAATGATCACTGGTCAAAACATAGCTTCATATTATTAACAGGAAAATAAGTTCCAAAATTACAGAGCTGTAATTTTGAGCTTAATACATCCAAAAATTCGAACTACTCTCAGTTCTGTACAACTGGTATTTAAAGAAAACATTCATAACTGTCTTTTGAGAAAAATTAGCTACAGGTGGTCTACACGTTTTACAACAGATCTACGTAAATGGTTGATCAGCTATAGGTGACTTTAATTCAAGAAAGATGGTTGCATAAAACTGTTAACACCAGTGGCTGATCCAAGTTAATGCTGCAACAAAACTGTCGGATTTTATTAATTAACCACGAAGAGTGGACAAAGAGTCCTATTGCTCTTGGGTTTCTTCATTTGACTCCTCCTTTAACTGTGGTTTTGAGATGGCTTTTTTGTCGATCTACACTGGGTGACTAGCATAGGATCCATGTCGAGATAACTCCAGAGATGCCCATGTGGCCGGTTTCTTCGTTTGACACTTGTAACCTGTTCAACCATGGAAGTAGCTACGGAACAAACATTTAGCTGTAGAATAGGTTGTGTTCCATAGCTAATTTGCAAAAACTTATTTCAAATAGCAAAAACATAAAAGTATAACATGTCAATCATTTAATGTCTTCCTTGAGACAAAATCTATCATTTATCAGTGATGGGGATCTGTCTTTTATGGAAAATAAGAGAAAGAAGTGAGAACAGTTGTTAAAGAGAGAGTAATTCTGAGGTCCAACACTAGTTATGGCACAAAATATTGGGGAATCTAAGCTTTTCTCAAATAATAAAAGCATGCAGGTTCAAGGCAGTTCGTGATCTTCTAGATATTATCATCCCAGAAAATACCATCTACAAACCATGTCAATTTGGTAAGAAAACTAGAGTTCAATTCAATGCCAAAGAATGATCAACAAGTAAGACTCTTGAACTCATTCATAATGATTTGTGTGATCCAACAAGGAAAAAGTCATCTCATGGAGAGGAATACTACATTTTATTCATCGATGTTTTTTCTAGAATGTGCTGGATTGGTTTACTAAAGCATAAAGGTGAAGCATTTGAAAAGTTTAAAGTTTTCAAAGCTTTAGTTGAAAATGTTTAGATCTAAAAATCAAATGTCTTAGATCTGATCGGGGAGGAGAATTCACATCAAATGAATTTTTTGAATTTTGTGAACAACATGGAATAAAACTATAGTTCTCTGTTGTCAGAACACCTCAAAACAATGGCTTGGTGGAAAGAATGAATAGTGTTGGCATTATGATTCAAGTGTTGTCCTTGATGGCAACTCACTCAGAGGATGGTACAGGTGCTCAGAGGTTGGTACAGGTGATGGCAACTTAATCAGAAGACAGATCTTAGTACAGCATGCCAAGGAAGTTCATATACGCATGTTCGTTAAGCCAAAGTCGCGTGTACACGCAAGTTGGTTTCAGAAAAAGCGCGTGTATGTGGAAAAGTATCTTTGGTCCATGGTGGTTAGTCCTTGGAAGTTGTGCCTATGATTTCGGACCATTGTGTCTCGACGGGCGTGTCGATCCCTAGTTTTGAAGTTGATGGTATTGTGTTACTATGGTTTTGGCTCTTGGTATTGAACTAGGCCTAAGACTATATAAGGAGAAGAAGATCATTAGGCAAGATTATCTTTCGACAAGGCTTGAATATCTAAGAGAGAAAGAGATCTGATATGCAGGTTCTGGGTTGCTTGATCTAAGCCAAGGAGAGATCACATCGGTTGATGGAAGACTAGATCTAAGGATAGATCGGGATCTAATGGTTTGAAATGCACTATCATGATATGGTTGATTATGCGTATTTCTAGATCTGCATATTGTCGCAATGTTACTTTTTGGATCTAACTAATGTCTGGTACAGCTGCAAATTGAGAAAGTTTATTTTTAGATCTGTACGCAGGTTGGCTTCGGTAAAAGCGCGTGTATACGCGGGTTTTGCTCATTGAAGTAGCGTATATCTTTTGAAGCTTGATTTTGGGTTTACAGTGGGGTCTGACTGTTATTGCAGAGTTCTGTAGTCTGCTCTGTGTTCTGGTAACTGGTGATTGACAGGGTTCAGTGGTTCAGTGATTCAAAGTTTGGTTGTTTTATGCTTCAATGATCTGTTGTGGAAATTGAATGAATTGTGGTCTTCAGATTGTAATGTTGTGCTTCAGGAATATCCAAGTCTGAAAATGTATGAAAAGTGATATCTGAAAGAAGGAAGATTGTAGGTCAGCACCTACGTACTAGTATCTTGGCTAGTACAAGAGCAAAGGGGGTTGGAGCTCCCTTCCAAGGAAGTTTGGAGAACGAGAGAAGGTTGTAGCCTTCTGCAGGTTGTAGCCTGCGTACTGGTATAAGGCTGCACCAGTACAAAAGATTGTAAACTGAAGTTTCATATTAAAGAAAGATAGAGACAACTTGCAGCAGGTGGTTTTCACCCACATTGGGTTTCCACCTTATATCTTGGTGTTCATGTGTGTGGCTTTTTATCTGTTCTGTTATACTGCACATGTTTACTGTTAATGTGATGAATAATGTCCTGATGCACTTAATTGAAGAATAAGCTAACTAAATTGTGAGTTTTCTTCTTATACGCTGTTTTACTTCGTCACAGTAGCGTGTACACGCTGGTTCACTTAACTGAAGTAGCGTATATGTTTCTGAGCATTTAAAAAGTTTGATTAATCTGATAATACTGATTCACCCCCCCTCTCAGTATTATTTCCAACAATTGGTATCAGAGCAGGTCCTTCAGAGAAGCTTGATCGCTTGAAGGAAGATCATTCATCATGAGCAACTACGAGAAAGAAGCATCAATCAGGCCACCGGTTTTTGATGGAACAAATTTCAATTATTGGAAGGTAAGAGTTACTGCATATCTTCAATCTCTTGGTACAGAAGTTTGGGACATTGTAGAAACAGGCTATGCTTTTCCTTCAGCTACTCCTACAGATCCAGCTGAGAAAAAGGCATATGAAACAAATGCAAAAGCAGTCAGTACTCTATTAGGAAGTATATCTCAAACAGAATTCATGAAGGTCATGCACTTCAAATCAGCAAAAGAGATATGGGACAAAATGATCACTAGCTATGAAGGAGATGAACAGGTAAAGCAAGCTAAACTTCAAACTCTCAGGATTCAATATGAGACCCTCAAGATGTATAATGATGAAAGTGTGGCTAATTATTTTCTTCGGGTAGATGAGATTGTTAATTGTATGAAAAATTTGGGTGAAGAAATAAAAGAGACTATAGTAGTTCAAAAGATTCTAAGATCATTATCCCCCAAGTTTGAATCTAAAGTATCTGCAATAGAAGAAAAGGAAAATCTCAAAGTTCTCACTATGTCTCAGCTACATGGAATTCTAACTGCTTATGAAATGAGAAAGGGAGGTCCATCAGACAGAAGGGAAGCTGCTTTTAAGGCATCAAGAAAAGAAGATTACTATGAAGCAAGCCATGTTCCAGAAGAAGAGGAAGAAGAATCAAATTTTGTCAGAAATCTTCAAAGGGGTGCTGGAAGGTTCAGAGGTAAGCTACCTTTCAAATGCTTTGCTTGTGGAAGAGTAGGTCATTATGCTGCAAAATGTCCTAATAAGGATAAAGGAAAAGAACCTGCTAGATGGAATAAGAAACAAAGTGCAAATAAGAAAAGCTACTACACCCATGAAGATAGTGATGGCTTATCAAACAGTGATGAAGATGAACAAGGTAATAAATATAAGCTATTAATGGCATTTGAAGATGATGATTATGAGGATGCTGTAGATGTGGATAATCTCTATAATGAAATTACTAGACTCAAGAGATGCATAGAAGAAAAGAGTGTGATCATTGATACTTTGCAATTTCAAATTGATGAAAAGGAAAAACATCTTGAAAAACTAGAAGGTGAAATTGTTGGTCTCAGAAAAGAAATTGAGAAAACAAAAGCTATTAATCTTAAGTTTGTCAAAGGATCTGAAACTTTGGATGAGATTATCAATGTGCAGCGGTCTCCTCTAAACAAGACAGGTTTGGGCTATAATGGAGAAACCTCTCAAGCATCCACCTCAAAAAGTTATCTTGATGCAGCAAGAAGAAATGAGCAGAAGAACAATGAAGATAATCAGGTAAAGCAGGGACGAATTACAAACAGAAACTATCAGGGACAATCCTTCTTAAGGGTGAACAAAAGCTACAACCAACCACAGGTAAAATCTTCTCAGTTTGGCACAAGAATAGATGAAAATAGAAATTACAATCAGTTGGCTGGTAGATTCAATAACCGCAGAAGCTTCTTCAATGGACAATGCTTTTCTTGCCATAACTTTGGTCACAAAGCAGCTCAATGTGTTGCATATAAAACAATCATGACTAGGGAAGCTCAAAAACAAAGAAGTATGACAGGGATTACAAAGAGGACCTATAACAACTTTTCGGTTCTTGAAAATGAAGTTGAATGTTCTATTTGCAATAATTTTGGTCATAAAGAATCTGAATGCAGGAGCAGGTTTCAGGAGAAAAAGGAACAAGCCACGAGCACCAAAAAATGGAGAATAAAAGAACCTCAGACAGAAAGATGTGGGATAGCGTTTTATGCAGAAGGACAGGAAAATCTATGGTACATTGACAGTGGATGTTCGAAACATATGACAGGTGATAAAGAAAAACTTGAATCTTATTCTACTTTAGAAAAGGGAAAGAAAGTTTCTTTTGGAAATGATACTCCTGCAACTATAAAAGGAAAAGGTATTGCTCCTTTGAAAGAAAAGGTCAAGGCTGGAAATGTTTTGTATGTTGATGGATTGAAGCATAATCTTCTAAGTGTCAGCCAGATGTGTGATCAAAAAACCGAGGTTATTTTCAGATCGAATGGATGTCTTGTTCGTGATCTTGATACAGGTAAAACAGTTCTCAAAGGCAAAAGAACTCCAAATAAT
This sequence comes from Pinus tabuliformis, assembly GCA_031772625.1. Taxonomy (NCBI): domain Eukaryota; kingdom Viridiplantae; phylum Streptophyta; class Pinopsida; order Pinales; family Pinaceae; genus Pinus; species Pinus tabuliformis. The sequence continues at coordinate 180,955,733 of CM062805.1, read as the reverse complement.
CTGTACATATTTGAAGAAGGACAACAACAATGCTATCTTAGCAAGGATGAAGAGCACTGGTTATGGCATCGAAGGTTGGGACATCTAAGCTTCTCACAAATAAGGAAAGCATGCAAATATCAGGCAGTTCGCGATCTTCCAGATATCAAAATTCCAGACAACACCATATGCAAATCTTGTCAGTTTGGAAAGCAAACCAGAACTAACTTTCCAGAGAAGGAAGGATCAGCTAGCTTGCCTCTTGAGCTAGTCCATACAGATGTATGTGGTCCATTTAGGAAAAGGACACCTCGAGGAGAAGAATATCTGATATTATTCATTGATGATTTCTCAAGGTTTGTTTGGTTAGGGCTTATGAAGCACAAAGATGAAGCATTCGAAAAATTCAAATCCTTCAAAGCATTGGCTGAAAATGAATCAGGACACAAAATTAAGTGCCTCAGATCTGACAGAGGTGGGGAGTTCACATCAAATGAATTTTTCGATTTCTGCGATGAACATGGGATAAGAAGAGAATTCTCTACAGCTAGAACTCCTCAGCAAAATGGGGTTGTGGAAAGAATGAACAGAACTATCCAACAAATGGCTCGTGCTATGCTCGATGAATCAGGTACTCCTGCAACCTTCTGGGGTGAAGCTGCACATGCTGCTGTTATCATTCTTAACAAAACAAATGTCCGAGTAAACAGCACTCAAACACCTCATGAGCTTTGGAGTGGTAAAACTCCTTCCGTGAAGCATTTCAAAATCTTTGGGAGCAAATGTTATATTAAGAATACTGATGAGCAACTTGGCAAACTTGAACCTAGAGCAGATGAGGGCATTCTTCTTGGTTATTCTCCACATAGCAAAGCATACAAGTGCTACAATAAAAGACTTGGCAGAATTGTTGACAGTATTGATATAGTGGTTGATGAGAAGGGATATATTCCTAGGCAAGTTCATCATGAAGACATTGAAGAAGATGAAGGTTACTCTCAAAGGCGAAATGATGAAGAAGAAGAACCTCAAGAAGAAGAAGAATCTCAAGAAGAACCAGAGGAGCAGACAAGAATAGAAGAGAAGACTCCATCCAGATATGTCCAAAAGAATCATCCAGAAACTCAGATTGTGGGGCAGAAAGAAGCAGGAGTACAAACAAGAAGGACACTTGCAGAAGCTTCAAGCTACTTGGCTCTACTCTCCTCCATTGAACCACAAAATGTGAAAGAAGCATGCAAAGATGAATGTTGGGTCAAAGCAATGGATGAAGAACTTGAGCAAATCGAAAGGAACAACACTTGGGAATTAGTTCCTAGACCAAAAGATAAGAATGTAATAGGAACAAAATGGGTCTTCAAGAATAAGTTAAATGAAAATGGAGAAGTAATTAGAAACAAGGCCAGACTTGTTTGTAAAGGGTATGCACAGCAAGAAGGAATAGATTTTGAAGAGACCTTTGCTCCTGTGGCAAGACTAGAGGCCATCCGAATGTTCCTTGCTCTCTCAAGCTTTCAAAACTTCAAGGTATTTCAAATGGACGTGAAATCAGCCTTCCTGAATGGAGACTTAGAAGAAGAAGTATATATTGAGCAGCCAGATGGGTTCATTCTTGGAAATGATCCAAACCTTGTATGCAGATTGAAAAAGGCACTCTATGGGCTCAAACAAGCTCCAAGGGCTTGGTACTATCGGTTGGACAAATATCTTCACCAACAAGGCTTTTCAAAAGGATCAGCAGATAGCAATCTCTATATAAAAGTTGAAAATAACAAATTGCTAATTCTTGTTGTTTATGTAGATGATATTATTTTTGGCAGCAATGAAGAGACTATGAGTCAAAACTTTGCCTTGGTTATGCAGAAAGAATTCGAAATGTCACTTCTTGGAGAATTGACATATTTTCTTGGATTGCAAATCCAACAAAATGAAGGAGGTATCTTCTTGTCTCAAACCAAATACCTCAAGCAGATCTTGAAGAAGTATGGCATGGAAGAGTCAAAGCCAGTATGTACACCCATGGTTACAGGATGCAGCCTCAGTGCAAATGATGAATCAGCAGCAGTTCACCAACCCACTTATAGATCCATGATTGGGAGTTTGCTTTATTTGACAGGTACTCGACCAGATATTACACATGCAGTAGGAATGGTTGGAAGATTTCAAGCCAACCCAAAGGAAACTCATCTTCAGGCAGTCAAAAGAATCTTCAAATATCTTCAAGGGACCCAAAACTATGGCTTATGGTATCCTAGAAATACAGATCTCACTCTTCATGCTTACACAGATGCAGATTGGGCTGGAAGTGTGGATGATAGGAAAAGCACAAGTGGAGGTGCTTTCTTCATGGGTTCCAGATTAGTATCTTGGTTCAGCAAGAAACAAAGTTCGATTGCCTTATCTACAGCTGAAGCAGAATATGTGGCTGCAGCATCTTGTTGCACACAACTTCTTTGGATGATGCAGACCTTGCAGGACTTTCAAATCACTTGCACTCCACCTGTCTCTATCTTATGTGATAATACAAGTGCAATCAGCATTTCAAAGAATCCAGTCATGCACTCAAAGACCAAGCACATACCAATCAAGTACCATTTTCTTCGGGAACAAGTGCTTGAGCAGAAGGTCAAGTTGGAGTATGTTCCTTCTAAGGAGCAAGTTGCTGATATTCTCACAAAACCACTGCCCAGGGAAACTTTTGAATATCTCAGACAAAAGCTGGGAGTAGTTGATGCTTCATCCTGTTGTTGAAGTTTGTTTGTTCTACAGAAAAGTTGGTATACGCAGGTTACGGAAGGGATATACGCGTATACACGCGGATTCATGCTGGGTAAGTCGCGTGTATGCTGGACGCTTGTTGCAGAAAGAATATCCGCGTACATACGCTGTTTTATACAGGATAAATCGCGTATATGAAGTTCTGAACAGCAAGGGAAAACTCTGAAGTTCTGAACAGCAATGGGAATGTCAGAATTCTTCAGGCACAGTTTCAGGGAGTGCAACAGGCACAGGTTCAGGGGGAGCAGCTTAAAAGTCTCATAAAGCATTGTTGGCATTCAGATGTTTTGGTTGTTGGTTTCAGGAGAAGGAGCTCAGAAAGAAATTCTGGTTGCTGATCTAACAAGATGTTTATCAGATGCTGCTGGTGTCTTTCCTAAGTCTTGGTCTAGATCTGTTGTCTCTATGTCATGTATCTCTCTTGTCATATCTCTTTTATGGTGTCAAGGTCATGTAACGGCCTATGTTGGTTTCCCCACTATGCCTGGGATGAATGCTGTAATATAATTGGTTGTTTCTGATATGTCCCCTCTTGGTAGGGAGTATGGATGTATGTATTGAGTCTTTTGGTGATAGGAAGGTCCCTTATGGTGTATAAGTCTTGGTTCTTGTTGAAGAACATCTTTTGCAGATCTGGCCTACTGTCAGGGGGAGCACAAGTCAGCACAGCCAAGCAGAGGTATCAGCATGTCCTCAGGGGGAGCACAGCCCTTTGCCCTTGATGTCAAAGGGGGAGAGTGACTTGGTGTGGTGGTTGCCATCAAGTCCAAAGGGGGAGATTGTTGGCATTATGATTCAAGTGTTGTCCTTGATGGCAACTCACTCAGAGGATGGTACAGGTGCTCAGAGGTTGGTACAGGTGATGGCAACTTAATCAGAAGACAGATCTCAGTACAGCATGCCAAGGAAGCTCATACACGCGTTTCGTTAAGCCCAAGTCGCGTGTACACGCTAGTTCGATTCAGAAAAAGCGCGTGTATGTGGAAAGGTTCCTTTGGTCCATGGTGGTTAGTCCTTGGAAGTTGTGCCTATGATTTCGGACCATTGTGTCTCGACGGGCGTGTCGATCCCTAGTTTTGAAGTTGATGGTATTGTGTTACTATGGTTTTGGCTCTTGGTATTGAGCTAGGCCTAAGACTATATAAGGAGAAGAAGATCATTAGGCAAAATCATCTTTCGACAAGGCTTGAATATCTAAGAGAGAAAGAGATCTGATATGCAGGTTCTGGGTTGCTTGATCTAAGCCAAGGAGAGATCACATCGGTTGATGGAAGACTAGATCTAAGGATAGATCGGGATCTAATGGTTTGAAATGCACTATCATGATATGGTTGATTATGCGTATTTCTAGATCTGCATATTGTCGCAATGTTACGTTCTGGGTCTAACTAATGTCTGGTACAGCTGCAAATTGAGAAAGTTTATTTTTAGATCTGTACGCAGGTTGGCTTCGGTAAAAGCGCGTGTATACGCGGGTTTTGCTCATTGAAGTAGCGTATATCTTTTGAAGCTTGATTTTGGGTTTACAGTGGGGTCTGACTGTTATTGCAGAGTTCTGTAGTCTGCTCTGTGTTCTGGTAACTGGTGATTGACAGGGTTCAGTGGTTCAGTGATTCAAAGTTTGGTTGTTTTATGCTTCAATGATCTGTTGTGGAAATTGAATGAATTGTGGTCTTCAGATTGTAATGTTGTGCTTCAGGAATATCCAAGTCTGAAAATGTATGAAAAGTGATACCTGAAAGAAGGAAGATTGTAGGTCAGCACCTACGTACTAGTATCTTGGCTAGTACAAGAGCAAAGGGGGTTGGAGCTCCCTTCCAAGGAAGTTTGGAGAACGAGAGAAGGTTGTAGCCTTCTGCAGGTTGTAGCCTGCGTACTGGTATAAGGCTGCACCAGTACAAAAGATTGTAAACTGAAGTTTCATATTAAAGAAAGATAGAGACAACTTGCAGCAGGTGGTTTTCACCCACATTGGGTTTCCACCTTATATCTTGGTGTTCATGTGTGTGGCTTTTTATCTGTTCTGTTATACTGCACATGTTTACTGTTAATGTGGTGAATAATGTCCTGATGCACTTAATTGAAGAATAAGCTAACTAAATTGTGAGTTTTCTTCTTATACGCTGTTTTACTTCGTCACAGTAGCGTGTACACGCTGGTTCACTTAACTGAAGTAGCGTATATGTTTCTGAGCATTTAAAAAGTTTGATTAATCTGATAATACTGATTCACCCCCCCTCTCAGTATTATTTCCAACAATTGGTATCAGAGCAGGTCCTTCAGAGAAGCTTGATCGCTTGAAGGAAGATCATTCATCATGAGCAACTACGAGAAAGAAGCATCAATCAGGCCACCGGTTTTTGATGGAACAAATTTCAATTATTGGAAGGTAAGAGTTACTGCATATCTTCAATCTCTTGGTACAGAAGTTTGGGACATTGTAGAAACAGGCTATGCTTTTCCTTCAGCTACTCCTACAGATCCAGCTGAGAAAAAGGCATATGAAACAAATGCAAAAGCAGTCAGTACTCTATTAGGAAGTATATCTCAAACAGAATTCATGAAGGTCATGCACTTCAAATCAGCAAAAGAGATATGGGACAAAATGATCACTAGCTATGAAGGAGATGAACAGGTAAAGCAAGCTAAACTTCAAACTCTCAGGATTCAATATGAGACCCTCAAGATGTATAATGATGAAAGTGTGGCTAATTATTTTCTTCGGGTAGATGAGATTGTTAATTGTATGAAAAATTTGGGTGAAGAAATAAAAGAGACTATAGTAGTTCAAAAGATTCTAAGATCATTATCCCCCAAGTTTGAATCTAAAGTATCTGCAATAGAAGAAAAGGAAAATCTCAAAGTTCTCACTATGTCTCAGCTACATGGAATTCTAACTGCTTATGAAATGAGAAAGGGAGGTCCATCAGACAGAAGGGAAGCTGCTTTTAAGGCATCAAGAAAAGAAGATTACTATGAAGCAAGCCATGTTCCAGAAGAAGAGGAAGAAGAATCAAATTTTGTCAGAAATCTTCAAAGGGGTGCTGGAAGGTTCAGAGGTAAGCTACCTTTCAAATGCTTTGCTTGTGGAAGAGTAGGTCATTATGCTGCAAAATGTCCTAATAAGGATAAAGGAAAAGAACCTGCTAGATGGAACAAGAAACAAAGTGCAAATAAGAAAAGCTACTACACCCATGAAGATAGTGATGGCTTATCAAACAGTGATGAAGATGAACAAGGTAATAAATATAAGCTATTAATGGCATTTGAAGATGATGATTATGAGGATGCTGTAGATGTGGATAATCTCTATAATGAAATTACTAGACTCAAGAGATGCATAGAAGAAAAGAGTGTGATCATTGATACTTTGCAATTTCAAATTGATGAAAAGGAAAAACATCTTGAAAAACTAGAAGGTGAAATTGTTGGTCTCAGAAAAGAAATTGAGAAAACAAAAGCTATTAATCTTAAGTTTGTCAAAGGATCTGAAACTTTGGATGAGATTATCAATGTGCAGCGGTCTCCTCTAAACAAGACAGGTTTGGGCTATAATGGAGAAACCTCTCAAGCATCCACCTCAAAAAGTTATCTTGATGCAGCAAGAAGAAATGAGCAGAAGAACAATGAAGATAATCAGGTAAAGCAGGGACGAATTACAAACAGAAACTATCAGGGACAATCCTTCTTAAGGGTGAACAAAAGCTACAACCAACCACAGGTAAAATCTTCTCAGTTTGGCACAAGAATAGATGAAAATAGAAATTACAATCAGTTGGCTGGTAGATTCAATAACCGCAGAAGCTTCTTCAATGGACAATGCTTTTCTTGCCATAACTTTGGTCACAAAGCAGCTCAATGTGTTGCATATAAAACAATCATGACTAGGGAAGCTCAAAAACAAAGAAGTATGACAGGGATTACAAAGAGGACCTATAACAACTTTTCGGTTCTTGAAAATGAAGTTGAATGTTCTATTTGCAATAATTTTGGTCATAAAGAATCTGAATGCAGGAGCAGGTTTCAGGAGAAAAAGGAACAAGCCACGAGCACCAAAAAATGGAGAATAAAAGAACCTCAGACAGAAAGATGTGGGATAGCGTTTTATGCAGAAGGACAGGAAAATCTATGGTACATTGACAGTGGATGTTCGAAACATATGACAGGTGATAAAGAAAAACTTGAATCTTATTCTACTTTAGAAAAGGGAAAGAAAGTTTCTTTTGGAAATGATACTCCTGCAACTATAAAAGGAAAAGGTATTGCTCCTTTGAAAGAAAAGGTCAAGGCTGGAAATGTTTTGTATGTTGATGGATTGAAGCATAATCTTCTAAGTGTCAGCCAGATGTGTGATCAAAAAACCGAGGTTATTTTCAGATCGAATGGATGTCTTGTTCGTGATCTTGATACAGGTAAAACAGTTCTCAAAGGCAAAAGAACTCCAAATAATCTGTACATATTTGAAGAAGGACAACAACAATGCTATCTTAGCAAGGATGAAGAGCACTGGTTATGGCATCGAAGGTTGGGACATCTAAGCTTCTCACAAATAAGGAAAGCATGCAAATATCAGGCAGTTCGCGATCTTCCAGATATCAAAATTCCAGACAACACCATATGCAAATCTTGTCAGTTTGGAAAGCAAACCAGAACTAACTTTCCAGAGAAGGAAGGATCAGCTAGCTTGCCTCTTGAGCTAGTCCATACAGATGTATGTGGTCCATTTAGGAAAAGGACACCTCGAGGAGAAGAATATCTGATATTATTCATTGATGATTTCTCAAGGTTTGTTTGGTTAGGGCTTATGAAGCACAAAGATGAAGCATTCGAAAAATTCAAATCCTTCAAAGCATTGGCTGAAAATGAATCAGGACACAAAATTAAGTGCCTCAGATCTGACAGAGGTGGGGAGTTCACATCAAATGAATTTTTCGATTTCTGCGATGAACATGGGATAAGAAGAGAATTCTCTACAGCTAGAACTCCTCAGCAAAATGGGGTTGTGGAAAGAATGAACAGAACTATCCAACAAATGGCTCGTGCTATGCTCGATGAATCAGGTACTCCTGCAACCTTCTGGGGTGAAGCTGCACATGCTGCTGTTATCATTCTTAACAAAACAAATGTCCGAGTAAACAGCACTCAAACACCTCATGAGCTTTGGAGTGGTAAAACTCCTTCCGTGAAGCATTTCAAAATCTTTGGGAGCAAATGTTATATTAAGAATACTGATGAGCAACTTGGCAAACTTGAACCTAGAGCAGATGAGGGCATTCTTCTTGGTTATTCTCCACATAGCAAAGCATACAAGTGCTACAATAAAAGACTTGGCAGAATTGTTGACAGTATTGATATAGTGGTTGATGAGAAGGGATATATTCCTAGGCAAGTTCATCATGAAGACATTGAAGAAGATGAAGGTTACTCTCAAAGGCGAAATGATGAAGAAGAAGAACCTCAAGAAGAAGAAGAATCTCAAGAAGAACCAGAGGAGCAGACAAGAATAGAAGAGAAGACTCCATCCAGATATGTCCAAAAGAATCATCCAGAAACTCAGATTGTGGGGCAGAAAGAAGCAGGAGTACAAACAAGAAGGACACTTGCAGAAGCTTCAAGCTACTTGGCTCTACTCTCCTCCATTGAACCACAAAATGTGAAAGAAGCATGCAAAGATGAATGTTGGGTCAAAGCAATGGATGAAGAACTTGAGCAAATCGAAAGGAACAACACTTGGGAATTAGTTCCTAGACCAAAAGATAAGAATGTAATAGGAACAAAATGGGTCTTCAAGAATAAGTTAAATGAAAATGGAGAAGTAATTAGAAACAAGGCCAGACTTGTTTGTAAAGGGTATGCACAGCAAGAAGGAATAGATTTTGAAGAGACCTTTGCTCCTGTGGCAAGACTAGAGGCCATCCGAATGTTCCTTGCTCTCTCAAGCTTTCAAAACTTCAAGGTATTTCAAATGGACGTGAAATCAGCCTTCCTGAATGGAGACTTAGAAGAAGAAGTATATATTGAGCAGCCAGATGGGTTCATTCTTGGGAATGATCCAAACCTTGTATGCAGATTGAAAAAGGCACTCTATGGGCTCAAACAAGCTCCAAGGGCTTGGTACTATCGGTTGGACAAATATCTTCACCAACAAGGCTTTTCAAAAGGATCAGCAGATAGCAATCTCTATATAAAAGTTGAAAATAACAAATTGCTAATTCTTGTTGTTTATGTAGATGATATTATTTTTGGCAGCAATGAAGAGACTATGAGTCAAAACTTTGCCTTGGTTATGCAGAAAGAATTCGAAATGTCACTTCTTGGAGAATTGACATATTTTCTTGGATTGCAAATCCAACAAAATGAAGGAGGTATCTTCTTGTCTCAAACCAAATACCTCAAGCAGATCTTGAAGAAGTATGGCATGGAAGAGTCAAAGCCAGTATGTACACCCATGGTTACAGGATGCAGCCTCAGTGCAAATGATGAATCAGCAGCAGTTCACCAACCCACTTATAGATCCATGATTGGGAGTTTGCTTTATTTGACAGGTACTCGACCAGATATTACACATGCAGTAGGAATGGTTGGAAGATTTCAAGCCAACCCAAAGGAAACTCATCTTCAGGCAGTCAAAAGAATCTTCAAATATCTTCAAGGGACCCAAAACTATGGCTTATGGTATCCTAGAAATACAGATCTCACTCTTCATGCTTACACAGATGCAGATTGGGCTGGAAGTGTGGATGATAGGAAAAGCACAAGTGGAGGTGCTTTCTTCATGGGTTCCAGATTAGTATCTTGGTTCAGCAAGAAACAAAGTTCGATTGCCTTATCTACAGCTGAAGCAGAATATGTGGCTGCAGCATCTTGTTGCACACAACTTCTTTGGATGATGCAGACCTTGCAGGACTTTCAAATCACTTGCACTCCACCTGTCTCTATCTTATGTGATAATACAAGTGCAATCAGCATTTCAAAGAATCCAGTCATGCACTCAAAGACCAAGCACATACCAATCAAGTACCATTTTCTTCGGGAACAAGTGCTTGAGCAGAAGGTCAAGTTGGAGTATGTTCCTTCTAAGGAGCAAGTTGCTGATATTCTCACAAAACCACTGCCCAGGGAAACTTTTGAATATCTCAGACAAAAGCTGGGAGTAGTTGATGCTTCATCCTGTTGTTGAAGTTTGTTTGTTCTACAGAAAAGTTGGTATACGCAGGTTACGGAAGGGATATGAGCGTATACACGCGGATTCATGCTGGGTAAGTCGCGTGTATGCTGGACGCTTGTTGCAGAAAGAATATCCGCGTACATACGCTGTTTTATACAGGATAAAACGCGTATATGAAGTTCTGAACAGCAAGGGAAAACTCTGAAGTTCTGAACAGCAATGGGAATGTCAGAATTCTTCAGGCACAGTTTCAGGGAGTGCAACAGGCACAGGTTCAGGGGGAGCAGCTTAAAAGTCTCATAAAGCATTGTTGGCATTCAGATGTTTTGGTTGTTGGTTTCAGGAGAAGGAGCTCAGAAAGAAATTCTGGTTGCTGATCTAACAAGATGTTTATCAGATGCTGCTGGTGTCTTTCCTAAGTCTTGGTCTAGATCTGTTGTCTCTATGTCATGTATCTCTCTTGTCATATCTCTTTTATGGTGTCAAGGTCATGTAACGGCCTATGTTGGTTTCCCCACTATGCCTGGGATGAATGCTGTAATATAATTGGTTGTTTCTGATATGTCCCCTCTTGGTAGGGAGTATGGATGTATGTATTGAGTCTTTTGGTGATAGGAAGGTCCCTTATGGTGTATAAGTCTTGGTTCTTGTTGAAGAACATCTTTTGCAGATCTGGCCTACTGTCAGGGGGAGCACGAGTCAGCACAGCCAAGCAGAGGTATCAGCATGTCCTCAGGGGGAGCACAGCCCTTTGCCCTTGATGTCAAAGGGGGAGAGTGACTTGGTGTGGTGGTTGCCATCAAGTCCAAAGGGGGAGATTGTTGGCATTATGATTCAAGTGTTGTCCTTGATGGCAACTCACTCAGAGGATGGTACAGGTGCTCAGAGGTTGGTACAGGTGATGGCAACTTAATCAGAAGACAGATCTCAGTACAGCATGCCAAGGAAGCTCATACACGCGTTTCGTTAAGCCCAAGTCGCGTGTACACGCTAGTTCGATTCAGAAAAAGCGCGTGTATGTGGAAAGGTTCCTTTGGTCCATGGTGGTTAGTCCTTGGAAGTTGTGCCTATGATTTCGGACCATTGTGTCTCGACGGGCGTGTCGATCCCTAGTTTTGAAGTTGATGGTATTGTGTTACTATGGTTTTGGCTCTTGGTATTGAGCTAGGCCTAAGACTATATAAGGAGAAGAAGATCATTAGGCAAAATCATCTTTCGACAAGGCTTGAATATCTAAGAGAGAAAGAGATCTGATATGCAGGTTCTGGGTTGCTTGATCTAAGCCAAGGAGAGATCACATCGGTTGATGGAAGACTAGATCTAAGGATAGATCGGGATCTAATGGTTTGAAATGCACTATCATGATATGGTTGATTATGCGTATTTCTAGATCTGCATATTGTCGCAATGTTACGTTCTGGGTCTAACTAATGTCTGGTACAGCTGCAAATTGAGAAAGTTTATTTTTAGATCTGTACGCAGGTTGGCTTCGGTAAAAGCGCGTGTATACGCGGGTTTTGCTCATTGAAGTAGCGTATATCTTTTGAAGCTTGATTTTGGGTTTACAGTGGGGTCTGACTGTTATTGCAGAGTTCTGTAGTCTGCTCTGTGTTCTGGTAACTGGTGATTGACAGGGTTCAGTGGTTCAGTGATTCAAAGTTTGGTTGTTTTATGCTTCAATGATCTGTTGTGGAAATTGAATGAATTGTGGTCTTCAGATTGTAATGTTGTGCTTCAGGAATATCCAAGTCTGAAAATGTATGAAAAGTGATACCTGAAAGAAGGAAGATTGTAGGTCAGCACCTACGTACTAGTATCTTGGCTAGTACAAGAGCAAAGGGGGTTGGAGCTCCCTTCCAAGGAAGTTTGGAGAACGAGAGAAGGTTGTAGCCTTCTGCAGGTTGTAGCCTGCGTACTGGTATAAGGCTGCACCAGTACAAAAGATTGTAAACTGAAGTTTCATATTAAAGAAAGATAGAGACAACTTGCAGCAGGTGGTTTTCACCCACATTGGGTTTCCACCTTATATCTTGGTGTTCATGTGTGTGGCTTTTTATCTGTTCTGTTATACTGCACATGTTTACTGTTAATGTGGTGAATAATGTCCTGATGCACTTAATTGAAGAATAAGCTAACTAAATTGTGAGTTTTCTTCTTATACGCTGTTTTACTTCGTCACAGTAGCGTGTACACGCTGGTTCACTTAACTGAAGTAGCGTATATGTTTCTGAGCATTTAAAAAGTTTGATTAATCTGATAATACTGATTCACCCCCCCTCTCAGTATTATTTCCAACAATTGGTATCAGAGCAGGTCCTTCAGAGAAGCTTGATCGCTTGAAGGAAGATCATTCATCATGAGCAACTACGAGAAAGAAGCATCAATCAGGCCACCGGTTTTTGATGGAACAAATTTCAATTATTGGAAGGTAAGAGTTACTGCATATCTTCAATCTCTTGGTACAGAAGTTTGGGACATTGTAGAAACAGGCTATGCTTTTCCTTCAGCTACTCCTACAGATCCAGCTGAGAAAAAGGCATATGAAACAAATGCAAAAGCAGTCAGTACTCTATTAGGAAGTATATCTCAAACAGAATTCATGAAGGTCATGCACTTCAAATCAGCAAAAGAGATATGGGACAAAATGATCACTAGCTATGAAGGAGATGAACAGGTAAAGCAAGCTAAACTTCAAACTCTCAGGATTCAATATGAGACTCTCAAGATGTATAATGATGAAAGTGTGGCTAATTATTTTCTTCGGGTAGATGAGATTGTTAATTGTATGAAAAATTTGGGTGAAGAAATAAAAGAGACTATAGTAGTTCAAAAGATTCTAAGATCATTATCCCCCAAGTTTGAATCTAAAGTATCTGCAATAGAAGAAAAGGAAAATCTCAAAGTTCTCACTATGTCTCAGCTACATGGAATTCTAACTGCTTATGAAATGAGAAAGGGAGGTCCATCAGACAGAAGGGAAGCTGCTTTTAAGGCATCAAGAAAAGAAGATTACTATGAAGCAAGCCATGTTCCAGAAGAAGAGGAAGAAGAATCAAATTTTGTCAGAAATCTTCAAAGGGGTGCTGGAAGGTTCAGAGGTAAGCTACCTTTCAAATGCTTTGCTTGTGGAAGAGTAGGTCATTATGCTGCAAAATGTCCTAATAAGGATAAAGGAAAAGAACCTGCTAGATGGAATAAGAAACAAAGTGCAAATAAGAAAAGCTACTACACCCATGAAGATAGTGATGGCTTATCAAACAGTGATGAAGATGAACAAGGTAATAAATATAAGCTGTTAATGGCATTTGAAGATGATGATTATGAGGATGCTGTAGATGTGGATAATCTCTATAATGAAATTACTAGACTCAAGAGATGCATAGAAGAAAAGAGTGTGATCATTGATACTTTGCAATTTCAAATTGATGAAAAGGAAAAACATCTTGAAAAACTAGAAGGTGAAATTGTTGGTCTCAGAAAAGAAATTGAGAAAACAAAAGCTATTAATCTTAAGTTTGTCAAAGGATCTGAAACTTTGGATGAGATTATCAATGTGCAGCGGTCTCCTCTAAACAAGACAGGTTTGGGCTATAATGGAGAAACCTCTCAAGCATCCACCTCAAAAAGTTATCTTGATGCAGCAAGAAGAAATGAGCAGAAGAACAATGAAGATAATCAGGTAAAGCAGGGACGAATTACAAACAGAAACTATCAGGGACAATCCTTCTTAAGGGTGAACAAAAGCTACAACCAACCACAGGTAAAATCTTCTCAGTTTGGCACAAGAATAGATGAAAATAGAAATTACAATCAGTTGGCTGGTAGATTCAATAACCGCAGAAGCTTCTTCAATGGACAATGCTTTTCTTGCCATAACTTTGGTCACAAAGCAGCTCAATGTGTTGCATATAAAACAATCATGACTAGGGAAGCTCAAAAACAAAGAAGTATGACAGGGATTACAAAGAGGACCTATAACAACTTTTCGGTTCTTGAAAATGAAGTTGAATGTTCTATTTGCAATAATTTTGGTCATAAAGAATCTGAATGCAGGAGCAGGTTTCAGGAGAAAAAGGAACAAGCCACGAGCACCAAAAAATGGAGAATAAAAGAACCTCAGACAGAAAGATGTGGGATAGCATTTTATGCAGAAGGACAGGAAAATCTATGGTACATTGACAGTGGATGTTCGAAACATATGACAGGTGATAAAGAAAAACTTGAATCTTATTCTACTTTAGAAAAGGGAAAGAAAGTTTCTTTTGGAAATGATACTCCTGCAACTATAAAAGGAAAAGGTATTGCTCCTTTGAAAGAAAAGGTCAAGGCTGGAAATGTTTTGTATGTTGATGGATTGAAGCATAATCTTCTAAGTGTCAGCCAGATGTGTGATCAAAAAACCGAGGTTATTTTCAGATCGAATGGATGTCTTGTTCGTGATCTTGATACAGGTAAAACAGTTCTCAAAGGCAAAAGAACTCCAAATAATCTGTACATATTTGAAGAAGGACAACAACAATGCTATCTTAGCAAGGATGAAGAGCACTGGTTATGGCATCGAAGGTTGGGACATCTAAGCTTCTCACAAATAAGGAAAGCATGCAAATATCAGGCAGTTCGCGATCTTCCAGATATCAAAATTCCAGACAACACCATATGCAAATCTTGTCAGTTTGGAAAGCAAACCAGAACTAACTTTCCAGAGAAGGAAGGATCAGCTAGCTTGCCTCTTGAGCTAGTCCATACAGATGTATGTGGTCCATTTAGGAAAAGGACACCTCGAGGAGAAGAATATCTGATATTATTCATTGATGATTTCTCAAGGTTTGTTTGGTTAGGGCTTATGAAGCACAAAGATGAAGCATTCGAAAAATTCAAATCCTTCAAAGCATTGGCTGAAAATGAATCAGGACACAAAATTAAGTGCCTCAGATCTGACAGAGGTGGGGAGTTCACATCAAATGAATTTTTCGATTTCTGCGATGAACATGGGATAAGAAGAGAATTCTCTACAGCTAGAACTCCTCAGCAAAATGGGGTTGTGGAAAGAATGAACAGAACTATCCAACAAATGGCTCGTGCTATGCTCGATGAATCAGGTACTCCTGCAACCTTCTGGGGTGAAGCTGCACATGCTGCTGTTATCATTCTTAACAAAACAAATGTCCGAGTAAACAGCACTCAAACACCTCATGAGCTTTGGAGTGGTAAAACTCCTTCCGTGAAGCATTTCAAAATCTTTGGGAGCAAATGTTATATTAAGAATACTGATGAGCAACTTGGCAAACTTGAACCTAGAGCAGATGAGGGCATTCTTCTTGGTTATTCTCCACATAGCAAAGCATACAAGTGCTACAATAAAAGACTTGGCAGAATTGTTGACAGTATTGATATAGTGGTTGATGAGAAGGGATATATTCCTAGGCAAGTTCATCATGAAGACATTGAAGAAGATGAAGGTTACTCTCAAAGGCGAAATGATGAAGAAGAAGAACCTCAAGAAGAAGAAGAATCTCAAGAAGAACCAGAGGAGCAGACAAGAATAGAAGAGAAGACTCCATCCAGATATGTCCAAAAGAATCATCCAGAAACTCAGATTGTGGGGCAGAAAGAAGCAGGAGTACAAACAAGAAGGACACTTGCAGAAGCTTCAAGCTACTTGGCTCTACTCTCCTCCATTGAACCACAAAATGTGAAAGAAGCATGCAAAGATGAATGTTGGGTCAAAGCAATGGATGAAGAACTTGAGCAAATCGAAAGGAACAACACTTGGGAATTAGTTCCTAGACCAAAAGATAAGAATGTAATAGGAACAAAATGGGTCTTCAAGAATAAGTTAAATGAAAATGGAGAAGTAATTAGAAACAAGGCCAGACTTGTTTGTAAAGGGTATGCACAGCAAGAAGGAATAGATTTTGAAGAGACCTTTGCTCCTGTGGCAAGACTAGAGGCCATCCGAATGTTCCTTGCTCTCTCAAGCTTTCAAAACTTCAAGGTATTTCAAATGGACGTGAAATCAGCCTTCCTGAATGGAGACTTAGAAGAAGAAGTATATATTGAGCAGCCAGATGGGTTCATTCTTGGAAATGATCCAAACCTTGTATGCAGATTGAAAAAGGCACTCTATGGGCTCAAACAAGCTCCAAGGGCTTGGTACTATCGGTTGGACAAATATCTTCACCAACAAGGCTTTTCAAAAGGATCAGCAGATAGCAATCTCTATATAAAAGTTGAAAATAACAAATTGCTAATTCTTGTTGTTTATGTAGATGATATTATTTTTGGCAGCAATGAAGAGACTATGAGTCAAAACTTTGCCTTGGTTATGCAGAAAGAATTCGAAATGTCACTTCTTGGAGAATTGACATATTTTCTTGGATTGCAAATCCAACAAAATGAAGGAGGTATCTTCTTGTCTCAAACCAAATACCTCAAGCAGATCTTGAAGAAGTATGGCATGGAAGAGTCAAAGCCAGTATGTACACCCATGGTTACAGGATGCAGCCTCAGTGCAAATGATGAATCAGCAGCAGTCCACCAACCCACTTATAGATCCATGATTGGGAGTTTGCTTTATTTGACAGGTACTCGACCAGATATTACACATGCAGTAGGAATGGTTGGAAGATTTCAAGCCAACCCAAAGGAAACTCATCTTCAGGCAGTCAAAAGAATCTTCAAATATCTTCAAGGGACCCAAAACTATGGCTTATGGTATCCTAGAAATACAGATCTCACTCTTCATGCTTACACAGATGCAGATTGGGCTGGAAGTGTGGATGATAGGAAAAGCACAAGTGGAGGTGCTTTCTTCATGGGTTCCAGATTAGTATCTTGGTTCAGCAAGAAACAAAGTTCGATTGCCTTATCTACAGCTGAAGCAGAATATGTGGCTGCAGCATCTTGTTGCACACAACTTCTTTGGATGATGCAGACCTTGCAAGACTTTCAAATCACTTGCACTCCACCTGTCTCTATCTTATGTGATAATACAAGTGCAATCAGCATTTCAAAGAATCCAGTCATGCACTCAAAGACCAAGCACATACCAATCAAGTACCATTTTCTTCGGGAACAAGTGCTTGAGCAGAAGGTCAAGTTGGAGTATGTTCCTTCTAAGGAGCAAGTTGCCGATATTCTCACAAAGCCACTGCCCAGGGAAACTTTTGAATATCTCAGACAAAAGCTGGGAGTAGTTGATGCTTCATCCTGTTGTTGAAGTTTGTTTGTTCTACAAAAAGTTGGTATACGCAGGTTACGGAAGGGATATATGCGTATATACGCGGATTCATGCTGGAAAAGTCGCGTGTATGCTGGACGCTTGTTGCAGAAAGAATATCCGCGTACATACACTGTTTTATACAGGATAAACCGCGTATATGAAGTTCTGAACAGCAAGGGAAAACTCTGAAGTTCTGAACAGCAATGGGAATGTCAGAATTCTTCAGGCACAGTTTCAGGGAGTGCAACAGGCACAGGTTCAGGGGGAGCAGCTTAAAAGTCTCATAAAGCATTGTTGGCATTCAGATGTTTTGGTTGTTGGTTTCAGGAGAAGGAGCTCAGAAAGAAATTCTGGTTGCTGATCTAACAAGATTTATATCAGATGCTGCTGGTGCCTTTCCTAAGTCTTGGTCTAGATCTGTTGTCTCTATGTCATGTATCTCTCTTGTCATATCTCTTTTATGGTATCAAGGTCATGTAACGGCCTTTGTTGGTTTCCCCACTATGCCTGGGATGAATGCTGTAATATAATTGGTTGTTTCTGTTATGTCCCCTCTTGGTAGGGAGTATGGATGTATGTATTGAGTCTTTTGGTGATAGGAAGGTCCCTTATGGTGTATAAGTCTTGGTTCTTGTTGAAGAACATCTTTTGCAGATCTGGCCTTCGGTCAGGGGGAGCACAAGTCAGCACAGCCAAACAGAGATATCAGCATGTCCTCAGGGGGAGCACAGCCCTTTGCCCTTGATGTCAAAGGGGGAGAGTGACTTGGTGTGATGGTTGCCATCAAGTCCAAAGGGGGAGATTGTTGGCATTATGATTCAAGTGTTGTCCTTGATGGCAACTCACTCAGAGGATGGTACAGGTGCTCAGAGGTTGGTACAGGTGATGGCAACTTAATCAGAAGACAGATCTTAGTACAGCATGCCAAGGAAGTTCATATACGCATGTTCGTTAAGCCAAAGTCGCGTGTACACGCAAGTTGGTTTCAGAAAAAGCGCGTGTATGTGGAAAAGTATCTTTGGTCCATGGTGGTTAGTCCTTGGAAGTTGTGCCTATGATTTCGGACCATTGTGTCTCGACGGGCGTGTCGATCCCTAGTTTTGAAGTTGATGGTATTGTGTTACTATGGTTTTGGCTCTTGGTATTGAACTAGGCCTAAGACTATATAAGGAGAAGAAGATCATTAGGCAAGATTATCTTTCGACAAGGCTTGAATATCTAAGAGAGAAAGAGATCTGATATGCAGGTTCTGGGTTGCTTGATCTAAGCCAAGGAGAGATCACATCGGTTGATGGAAGACTAGATCTAAGGATAGATCGGGATCTAATGGTTTGAAATGCACTATCATGATATGGTTGATTATGCGTATTTCTAGATCTGCATATCGTCGCAATGTTACGTTTTGGATCTAACTAATGTCTGGTACAGCTGCAAATTGAGAAAGTTTATTTTTAGATCTGTACGCAGGTTGGCTTCGGTAAAAGCGCGTGTATACGCGGGTTTTGCTCATTAAAGTAGCGTATATCTTTTGAAGCTTGATTTTGGGTTTACAGTGGGGTCTGACTGTTATTGCAGAGTTCTGTAGTCTGCTCTGTGTTCTGGTAACTGGTGATTGACAGGGTTCAGTGGTTCAGTGATTCAAAGTTTGGTTGTTTTATGCTTCAATGATCTGTTGTGGAAATTGAATGATTTGTGGTCTTCAGATTGTAATGTTGTGCTTCAGGAATATCCAAGTCTGAAAATGTATGAAAAGTGATATCTGAAAGAAGGAAGATTGTAGGTCAGCACCTACGTACTAGTATCTTGGCTAGTACAAGAGCAAAGGGGGTTGGAGCTCCCTTCCAAGGAAGTTTGGAGAACGAGAGAAGGTTGTAGCCTTCTGCAGGTTGTAGCCTGCGTACTGGTATAAGGCTGCACCAGTACAAAAGATTGTAAACTGAAGTTTCATATTAAAGAAAGATAGAGACAACTTGCAGCAGGTGGTTTTCACCCACATTGGGTTTCCACCTTATATCTTGGTGTTCATGTGTGTGGCTTTTTATCTGTTCTGTTATACTGCACATGTTTACTGTTAATGTGATGAATAATGTCCTGATGCACTTAATTGAAGAATAAGCTAACTAAATTGTGAGTTTTCTTCTTATACGCTGTTTTACTTCGTCACAGTAGCGTGTACACGCTGGTTCACTTAACTGAAGTAGCGTATATGTTTCTGAGCATTTAAAAAGGTTGATTAATCTGATAATACTGATTCACCCCCCCCTCTCAGTATTATTTCCAACAAATAGAACAGTTCAACAAATGGATCGAGATATGCTTGATTAATCTGGAACTCTTGACACCTTTTAGGGTGAAGCTGCACATACTGCAATAAATATTCTCAACAAAGCTCATGTTCGTGTAAATAGTGATCAAACTCCATATGAACTTTGGTATGGTAAGCCTCCTACTATAAAACACTTCAGAGTTTTTAGAAGCAAATGTTTCATAAAAAAGACTAATGAAAAACTTGGTAAGTTTGAACCCAGAGCAGACGAAGGGATATTTTTTGGTTATTCATATCGAAGTAAAGGATACAAATGTTATAATAAGAGACTTAAAAAAATTGTTGAATGCATTGATGTTGTAATATTTTAAAGCATGTATAAATCTAGAACATGTGAAACCAACAAAGGAAGATGGTAATGATGAAGACAGTGAATTCTTTCCCATATAAAATCGAAATGATATAGAGGAAGAAACCAATGAGGAATTAGAAGAATATACAACTGACATGGAAAAGACTCCATCAAGGTATGTTCAAAAGAATTATCCAGAATCTCAAATTCTAGGAGAAAAAGGGTCTGAAGTACAAACAAGAAGAACTCTTGTAGGAGATTCTAGTTATCTAGCATTACTATCCTCCATAGAACCACAAAATGTTAATGAAGCTAGAAAAGATGAGTGTTGCGTTAATGCCATGGATGAAGAACTTAACCAAATTCAAAAGAATGATACTTGGGAATTAGTTCCTAGACCTCGTGATAAAAATGTTATAGGAACAAAATGGATATTCAAGAATAACTAGAATGAAGATGGAGAGGTTATTAGAAACAAAGCAAGACTTGTTTGTAAGGGGTATGCTCAACAAGAAGGTATAGACTTTGAAGAAAAATTTTCAACTATTGCCAGACTTGAATCCATAAGAATGTTTCTTTCTCTTTCAAGTTTTCAAGAATTCAAATTGTATCAAATGGATGTAAAATCTGCATTTCTTAATGGAGATTTAGAAGAAGAAGTATATGTTGAAAAACCAAAAGGCTTCATAATGGGAAATGATGAAAACCTTGTAGGCAAACTCAAAAAGGGTCTATATGGACCGAAACATTACAAGATATTCAAATCACATGTTCTCCACCCATCACCATTCTATGTGATAATACAAGTGCTATTACTATTTCGAAAAATCCAGTCATGCACTCCAAGACCAAGCACATACCCATTAAGTACCACTTTTTACGAGAACAAGTGCTTGAAAAAAAGGTTAAATTGGAGTATGTTCCCTCCAAAGAACAGGTTGTTGATATATTTACCAAACCGCTTCCGAGAGAAACATTTGAATATCTCAAACAAAAGCTGGGAGTAGATTCTACATCATCCTTCTGTTAAAACTAGTTTTCAGGGGAATGTTTCCTATACATGGGTTTCATGCAACAGAGTCACATATATACACGAGTTTCTGTGGCTGCAGTTGCATATGTGTTTTTCTGATAGAAAAATAGTGGGTCATGCTCAAAATTAGTTTTTGACATGCGTGTTCAGTCTGATATTAATGGTTACAGTTTGTTGGTATACTTAGTTCATTATTGTTTATTTGATTGATGAAGATGCCTTGATGAATGAATTGTTGGCAATGCACAGGTAGCACAAGTTTAGGGGGAGCATTAGCCTTCAAAAACACATTGTTGGCATCATGGTTTCTAAATTCAGCTATGGTATCAGATATTCATATCATTTGTTGTAAAGGTCATGTAAAGGCCTATGGTGTAATAATATGACTCTTTCTATTATAGTCTATTGATGAGTCCTTTTAGACATTTGATGTAATTTGTACCCCCATTATGCATGGGAAGGATGATGTAATAATTGCAATTTTTTAGTCATGTATGAACATTTGGTATATTCCCACTTGGTTGGGTGATTTATGTATGCATGATTCATTGGTGATAGGAAGTTCATACTCACATAGTTGAGTTATAGAGGCATGTTATTAATTTGAAAAATATCTCTGCAGACTCTACATGTACTCAGGGGGAGCATGGACAACATAATATATCTCAAAGGGGGAGAGTATCTTGGTCCGCCCTTTGCCCTTGATGTCAAAGGGGGATAGTATATTCATGTTTCTTGATATATCTAATAGGTTCTACAACTTGAAGTGATCAACACCTATATGGTTGCCAACAAGTCCAAAGGGGGAGATTGTTGGCATTATAGTACATTTTTTGTCCTTGATGGAAACCTACTCACAGTCCAATTCAGATTTGATAAAGGGAAACTCACATTGTAACATGTCAATCCAGAGGTAACAGGGAAATGGTACAAAATAATAGGATGTTGGAACAAAGGACTACAGATTAGAATCAAGAAATTGAAGAAAAAGTATGTTTTCAGTTGTATTAACTTGTATATGTTGGTTCACCTAGCCCAAGTAGCATATACATGTGTGTTCAATGAACAAAAATCACGTATACTTATGCACACACTTTCACAAGAGGAAAAGCGCACATGGGATGGAAAATTAAGGAAAATTAAAGTTAAATAATACCAAGGGTCCATACCATGGTATTAGCCCACAATATTGAGCAAAATAATGGATACTTGATCCCATCTAAGAATACCATAGGTTCTCTATGTTGTTTTGGTCCGAGGTATTAAGAAAGGCTAAAACTATATAAGAAGGAGAAGATCAAAGGGCTAAGTGTGCAAGTGAATGGTTTTTTTTCATGAATACTTCTACCTGAAGTATATTTTATGTTGTAAGGGTTATGGTTATGATATGATATGAAATATCTTGTGCACCTTTGGATACATTGTTGGATCAGGATCATGAGACCTGAAATGACTTATCATTGTATGATATGATAATTGTTGGGCTAGATCTGAATGCTAATGCATGTTTTATCCTGTAAATGTTATGATCTCGGTATGACTGAAGTCTGTAATATTTGTGAAGTTTTAAGTTATTATTTGCAGATCTATATGTTGGTTCGCCTTGGTGAAGGCATGTATACATGCTGGTTCGGCACCTCCAAGTAGCGTATGCATAAGAAAAGCTTGTTGATCAGTGTTATTGTTTTACCATTGTCCGTCAATGATGTTTTACTAATATATGAAAGTAGAATTGTCTGTATAAGGATATTGAGTTTGATTGATTGATTGATTGATTGAGTAAGAAGGGTGATCTTTGCTAGTATCTGTTTAGAACTTTGTAATTTAACAATAGATCTTCAAAATATTCTAGTTTGTATAGTTTTTATTTAGAGGTTTTTATGATTTAGTATTTTTGGATGTATATGCAGGTTTGGTTAAAGGAAGTAGCATATACATGCAGTTTGGCTTCATTGAAGTAGCGTATTTATTATGATATAT
The DNA here is from genome assembly GCA_031772625.1 of Pinus tabuliformis. Lineage (NCBI taxonomy): Eukaryota > Viridiplantae > Streptophyta > Pinopsida > Pinales > Pinaceae > Pinus > Pinus tabuliformis. The sequence continues at coordinate 180,932,955 of CM062805.1, read as the reverse complement.
GATTTTTGAGGTTGCAGTTGATTCTGATTGTTGATGCAGTGTTCTAGGTTCAGCTCTATGTTCTGGTGACAATGATCTGACTGTTCAGATTGACTGATTGTTGGTAGATGAAATTATTGCAGTGGTGAATTCAATGTTATTGATGGGTCCAGTATGAAAATTTGATGAAACGTTGCCTTCATATTGTGTTGTTATCTACCAGGAGTATCTAGTCTAAAAATTCATGAAATGTGCCCCTGGAGGAAGAGTGAAGGTAGTAGCCTTTTGTATGCTAGTGCCTATGTACTGGTAAACATATCAGCTAGTACAAGAATTAGGGGGTTGGAGCTCCCTTCCAGTAGAAGCTGGAAAATGAGAGAAGATTGTAGCCTTCAGCAGGTAGATGCTTGCATACTAGAAAAGTTTGCACCAACACAAAATTTGTGAACACTTTTTATTATAAGAAGATTGAAGATTGAGACAACAACAACGGTGGTTTTTCTCTACAGTGGTTTTCCACCTGAAAAATCCTAGTGTTCATGTATGTTTCTTATGTGTGTTCATTTTATTTTTCTTATTGCATCTATTTACTGATTAGTGCATCACACTTTGATTTAAGACAATGAATGCGTTGTTTATTACATATACGCTGGTTTCATTCTTTATAGTCACAAACATATGCTGGTTGGTTTCAGTAAAGTAGTGTATACTGTTTGAAAAGGAAAATCATAATAGTGAAAGTTAAAATACTAATTCACCACCCCCTCTCATCATTTTTCCCAACAAAAGGATTCTCATATGACTATCATATATACATTTGGGTAAAATGTTATTGAATTAAATTTATTATGAATTTTATTGATTTTTTAATCTATGAGGTTATGATGTGTAACTTTTTAATTCTTTGAAGTTACATGCTATTCCTCAAGGTACTGGGTGTGTGAGGAAGATAGGATATCTTCCCCAATTTTCTTGAAATTTCTCACTGTTGTTGAAGTTGGTACTCTTTGTGAGTTCAAAGAGCTCAAGGGTTCCAAGGAAAATGGTTTCCTTTGGATATGGTTGGGTGGTAAAACTAACTGATTGGAGTTGGAAAGAGAATCTACTAAACAAAGTAGAATGATTGAGTATCGGGTAAAATTTCCGGTTTGTTATATTTTGATTTAATTAACCTTTCTTCGGTGAATATGCAACTAGTTTACCTTTTAACTAGTTCTTGTAGTTCTAAAAGATATGATCATAGTCAATGGTTTACCATTTATTTCTTTTGGTGATACAAATGTTGAAATTACAGAACTTCAAGAATATGTTTTTGTTTTAACTAATGGGTGAATAGCGGCTCCAATTAGTAATTCATTCATTTAGGTGGGCTGTGAACAGAGAACATGGTAGTGATAATTATGGTCCCTAAGTCTTCTATCCATTACAAGTGTGTTGTTATTATTTTCAATTTGTGGCTCTCTGCTTTATTGTACATTTATGTTTATGAAAGCATATGTTGAAGAAGATTTATTTTTATGATTATTTTTATTGGGAAGAGTAAAAAAGGATTACAATTTAAGCTTGTAATTCACCTGTTCCGAGTAAAAAAAAAGTAGAAAAAAAAACATGTCAAGTAATATATAATTGGAAGAGATAATGTTCATATTCGTATTCTTTGACATCCTCCTTCAGTTGGTTGATTTCCTTAAAGGTTATATGTTTATCTTTCGTCTAATAATAGTGTTCCCAAAATTATTGTTTCATAGTTTGCAGTCATTGTTATGAAGGCACATGGCACATTGTTATGCTTTAATTTTTCTTTGAAATGTAACACTTATTCTTTTTTGAAATATAATTCTTATTCATTTTTTACCAATGTCAATGTGCTAATTTAGAGCGTTGTATCATTAAATGCAATGGTGGATAATGCTTTTAGCTTGAAGGGTGTATATATTGATGTGTTACATTTACTTTGGTTAATGTGTGATATACCTACTCACTTGTGAGATAAATTAGTGTGTTAATATTTTGTAACTTTTACTATAAAGTGTTAACAGATAAATTAGCATGGTAATCTTCTGTAACGTTTACTATAAAGATATTGGTCTTGAATAGTTTTTGAAAGAGGTTAACCTTGGTAATATTTTATAATATTGGTAATCTTTTATAACCTTGGTAATTTTTATATGCATTCTTGGAAAATGAGACTTTATGATTTATCCATTTGCATTATGCAGTTTAAAGTTTTTATTTTTGTCACAGCATTAGTTTTGAGCTTTGTAATCTTGTATACATTTACTATCAAACATTTTATGTATTAGGATTTTTGGTCATTTTACCAATAGTTGATTTTGGAATGAGTAAAGAATACCTATGAGTCTTTTTGTAGGTTGGAAAGATATACTTTGATTTTGTTTCATGCAACATGCAATGATGTTAGAAAGAATATTTAGTTCAAATAGTATATACTTTGGTAATTGTGGCCAATCACTTATGGAAACCATACTATGGTATCCTTCCATAACAGGGATGCTATTAGAATATTAAATTGAATTTTTTTTACTAAGCTTGAGATTCAATGACATCTCCTTCTTCTCCATGCTTTTAAAGAAGTATAAATATAACCATACTATTAAGTAATATATATATATATATATATATATATATATATATATATATATAGATATATATTCCCTTTGAATATTTTGCATGTAAAGCTATGGTATTGATGAAAGATTCTTAGACTACATAAAGAGATTCATATTAGTTGTTTGGGGTAAATAAGAAAACTAATTTGGAAGTAAGATAAATGGATTTGAAATTAGAAATATTATTAAGGTTATAATACTAGATATTTAAGAAGAAAATATTCTATTGGGTCAATAATATATGAACCAAAAGAAAAGGTTAATTTATTTCCATCACCAGTAAAAATCTATGACAATGACGTCAGTAAATAAGTTATCTAGAATAGGAAATGGAACTAAATCCCCATGTTGTGATCATTTAATGGTTTCATAATGGTATCAAATATTTCTAAAGTGGCAGAATTTTATGTTTAAAATATAGGGTATTGTTACAAAGAAAGGTTCTTCAAATCAATGGATCAAATGTTAATATCTGAACTTTATGTTACATGGAATGAATGTTTTTGGATATGATGAGTTCTTCTTCATTTTTGGAAGACTTATAATTTATGTGATGATTAATGTTTTTAGTTTTCATGTACTATGAAAGGCCAAAAGCATGATACAAAGTCTATATGGAGTATTGTTAACATATAGAATGTAATATGGATCTATTTTCAATGTTTGTATGAAACATGGATGGGTTTTATGTGCGAAGTCATATGTCATGATTTAAAATTCAACATTTAATATTATAGTTGGATTTGACACAATTTAATTATATCTTCAAACATTTCTTAAGGATTTATATGATTTAATTAAAACTTATATATCTATATATATATATATATATATATATATATATATATATATATATATATATATATATATATATATATAGATATATATATATATAGATATATATAGTGTACTTGTGAATATACAAATTAATTGTAAAAAAAGACACCTATTTTAGGTAACTTGAGTTATAGACCTAGTTTGCAGTCAAGGGATCTTACATATGGTATCAGAGCCAAGTTAAAAATCTAGGACCTATGGCTTCCCTGCTAATATTCAAAGGTAATTCTTTTTATTTACTTTTTTGAATTATCTTGATTAGGTTAACTAATCATGGAGAGAACATCAAGGCAATGGAGGAGGAGGGAAATCTCACCTTTACCTTCCCAATAGAGATTATGAGCAAATACTCATAAGGGAAGTAAGGGATGTGACGTTATCCTTCCAGAAGAGACTAAAGCCTTTATTAGTAGGGTTGGAGGGAATCCTTCAGTGCCTAGTTCTTCGTCTCAAGTGTAGAGGTAGGATGTACTATATGATGGAGAGGTGCATAGAGAGTTGGAAAAAGTTAAGCTTCCTATCTTTATCAGTACCACCAAAGGCGAGGTAGTAGAAGCTTGGTTGGAAAAAATGTGCCTATGTTTTGAGTTGTGTAACTATTCTAGCAACCAAAAATCCAAGTTGGCTATATGCCTTGACTTAAGGAAAGTGCATTATTATGGTGGAGGATCTTTGAACCTCAATTGGGTCATTCCATTTCTACCTTGACATGGGAACAATTTGAAGAGAAATTTTGAGCAAAGTACCTTCTTTTTTAATACTTGGAGAGGAAGTTGAATGAGTTTCATGATATTAAGTAAGGAACTAAGATGATACTTGAATATGAGGCTTGATTCATGGAGCTGCTCAAATATGCTACCTATCTCAATATTGAGGCTCTCGTAAACAAGATTTTATATGGATTGAATCCTATTATAAAGGAAGAGGTGTGAACTTTGATGCCTATTACGTTGCATGAGGTAGTACATAAAGAAATTTTAGTTGAGGAAGAACTATTGGGAAGAAAAAGTGGGGATAAAGCCCCCAATCTCTCATTCCATGGGAAACCCCCTAGAAGGGGAGGCCCAAATATAAGGAATAAGACAAGTGGATCTCATCATCGAGGATTTCAAAAGAATCATACTTTTAAGAACCATAGAAATAATCCAAGGCAACATCTTCAGGAAAGTAGTACTCACACTTAAGAATACAGTTCAAATTTAAATACAATCACCTAATAATAGGGTCAAATTGATGAAAATTGCTCCTATTAATGGATGTTGGACTTCTGGAGGACCTCATTATGAGCAAGAATTTCCTCGGGAAAAGATTGAGGCAAAAGCATACCAGGAGTTGGCCACTGTTAGAGATATGGGTAGAGCCCATAGGATTCATGCAGTTGTGCACAATCGTCAAGTTGAGCATCAGTAAACATTACTTGAAGTATCTAGAAAATTGAATGGTATGATGATTATTATTTTAATTGATCCTGGTGCAACTGAAAGTTGTATTTATCCTAATTCTTTATTAAAATGTTAATTGGTGGAAAAAAAAGAGAAAAAACTATTTTTATCAAGTTGATATGGCCTCAGGATCTTCTCAAAAGGTAATACCCAGTGCAAGAGTGTCGTTTAGACATGGGAGTGTGTTATGTGATGTTACTTGGTCATTGTGATGTAATAATCACAATGGATTGGCTTGAAGCCCACTAGGTTGTGCTTGATTGCCGAAGTAAAAACCTTTAGTTTGTGAGTGATGAGGGCCAATCTATGGTTCTCCATGGCGAAAAGAGACCTATTTCTTTAAGGCTTATCTCAGCCTTGCAATTGAAGTGAAGTATTAGAAAACGACTTCAAATGTATGCTATAATGACTCTAAATGAGGGAGAGATTTCATTCTTTGAGCAATATCCTATCCTTTTGGTATTTTTTGATGTCTTTCCAGAGGAGTTGCCTACTTTGCCTCCCAAGAGGGAGATTTACTTCTTCATGGATCTTAATCCTAAGAAGAACCAATATATGAACCTCCCTATCGAATGCCTATTGTTGAACTTCGAGATTTGTAAGTACAACTTCAAGAATTATTGGATCAGGGTATGATTAGAACCAGTGTTTCACCTTGGGGAGCTCCTGTAATATTTGTAAAAAGGATGGATATCTTCAACTCTGTATTGATTACAGGCAGTTGAATCAAGTAACTATTTGAAATAAATATCCTTTTACTCACATTGATGATATATTTGATCAAATTAAGGGAGCTACTATGTTCTCCATTATCAACCTTTAATCAGGGTATCATCAACTTAGAGATAAGGAAGAGGATATTCCTAAGACTGCTCTTTGAACTCGTTTTGGTCATTATGAGTTTGTGGTTGTTCCTTTTGGGTTATCTAATGCTCCAAGAGTATTTATGAGTCTAATGAATGGTGTGTTTCATAAGTACCTAGAAAAATTCGTACAAGTGTTCCTTGATGACATCTTAATCTATTCAAAGACCCCTGAAGAGCATGAGCAACACTTGAGATTGGTGTTGCAATGTTTAAGAGAAAACAAGATTTATGCCAAAATGTCTAAATGTTATTTTTTCCAATCAAAAATCCATTATCTTGGACACATTATTTCCATCAAAGGAATTGTTTTTGGCCCAACAAATATTGATGCAATTTCAAAATGGCCAACACCCTCCAATGTGCATGAAGTGCATAGTTTCATGGGTATGGCAGGATACTATCAGAGATTTGTGGAAGGATTTTCGAAAATAGCTAGTCCAATCACTTCATTTCTTAGGAAGGTAGCAAGATTTAATTGGACATATGAGTGTGAGCGGGCTCTTTCCAAGCTCAAGCAATGTTTGACTAAAACTCAGATATTAAAGGTTCCATATATGGGTAGAAAATTTATAGTATGTATTGATGCATTAAAGGATGGATTAGGTGTAGTACGATCACAACATGGTAGGCTGATTGCTTATACCTCTAGGAAGTTAAGTACACATGAAAAAAACTATGCAACCCATGATTTCGAAATTTCAACTATAGTTCATGCCTTGCGGCTTTGGCGACATTATCTAGTGGGAAATAAATTTGAATTGAAAATGGATCATAGAGGATTGCAACATATATTTACTCAAAGTGATCTTAATGCTAGACAAAGATGGTGGTTAGAACTCCTAAGTGAATATGATTTTGATATAACCTACATCAAGGGTACATTAAACAAAGTATGGAAACACTAACTCAAATATCTCACATATTTTCAGTGATACCATTCAAGATTGATTTACAAGAACACGTCGTGAGGGAAAAATATGTAGATGATTGGTGTAAGGAAGTTAGATGTGAAATCTATGGGAAAGAGGCTAAAAAATGAAAGATGGAGTGCTACTCTTGTGATGATGATGGTATGGTGAGATTTATGAAGAATATTGTGGTTCCAGATAAAGATGGGATTCGTGAACTCATTTTGAAAGAATCTCACCATGCAGTGTATATGGCTCACCCAAGAGTCCAAAAGATGTATGCAAATTTAAAGAAAAATTTCTTTTGGGTTGGCATGAAGAAGGATGTAGAAAATTATGTGGAAAAGTGTTTGGAATGCCAACTAGTTAAGGCAGAACATGGTCATCCAATAGGTTTGTTGCAACCGCATAACATTCCTGAGTCCAAATGGGAAGAAATATCTATGGATTTTATTATTGAATTACTCGAGACAAGAAGGAGACATAACTCCATTTTAGTGGTGGTAGAAAATATTACCAAGAGTTCCATTTTATACTTGTTAGAGATACTTATAAAGCATCTCAACTAGCACAAGTATTTATCAAGGAGGTTGTTATACTTCATGGTTTTCCTAAGAAAATTATATCAGACAGGGCCTCTATTTTCATAGGAAGATTTTGGACTAGTTTTCAGGGAGCCCTCCAAACTCAATTAAAATTTAGCACAACTTATCATTTGGAAACTGATGGTCAAACTGAAATAGTAAATCAAGTATTGGAGGACATGCTTGGAATGTATGTAATGGATCAACAATATAAGTGGGAATATTACATCCATTTAGTGGAATTTTCATACAACAACAGTTATCATCACTCCCTTGGTATGGCACCTTATGAGCTATTATATGGAATACCATGTAGAATACCTTTAAGTTGGGATAGGTTAGAGGAAATTATCTTCATAGGTCCTAAAATGCTTCAAGAAATGGAAGAATAAGTGTGTTGTATAAGGAAAATATTGAAGGAGGCATGGGATAGACAAAAGAGCTATCTTTATATGCATAGAGTGGATCGTATGTTTTTATTTGAGTAAAACATAAAAAAAACTCTATTAAATTTGGGAAAGGATCTGAGCTCTCTCCTTGATTTGTTGGGTCTTTTGAGATCACTTAAAGGGTTGGACCTGTAGCATATCTTCTTTAGAGGACCACTCAAAATAAATATTATTTTAATTCAAAATATTAATTATCTAGTTTTGAAAAATAAATTATAAGAAAAATATTTAAGTAGACACATAGGTGATGAATATTACATAATTTAGGTACCTAAATAAAATAAAATAAAAGGGGAAAATTTGGAGAGGTGCCACCTTAGGGGTGTGGTGAATAATACATTTTTTTATAAATTAAAATTTGGTTAATTTTTCCATGAAGGGGGTGAGGTATCACTCCACTCCATACTTATAAACATGGAAGGATTTTTCCCCATGGGGGGTACTAGGAATAGTATGGAAATGTTGCCAAAATGACTACCCAATTCCTAAATTATAAACCAAACAGTTTATATTGGTTGATGGAGATTAAGTGGTATGAGAGGAAAATAGGATATCTTCCATAGTTTTCCCAAAATCTCTTGCTATTGTTGAAGTTGGTATTGTTTGTGAGCTCATAGAGCTCGGCAAGGAAAAATGTTTCCTTTGGATATGGCTGGGTGGTAAAACCGACTGGTCTATTGGAGTTTGAAACTGGAGGTGCTAAACAAAGTAGAACAACTGAGTATCACCTAAAACTTCCAATTTGTTATATTTTGCTTTAATTAACCTTTCTTCAATGAAAATGTAGCTATTTTACCTTTTAAACAAATATAGTCGTTCTAAAAGATTTGATCATAGTCAATGGTTTACCATTTATTTATTTTGGTTATACATATGTTGAAATTACAAAACTACAAGAATACGTTTTTGTTTTAACTAATGGGTGAATAGCCCCTGCAATTAGTAATTCTTTCATTTAGGTGGGTTGTGAGCCAACAACATGGTAGTGTTAATTGTAGTCCCTACTTCTTCTATCCATTACAAGTGTATTGTTCTTATTTTCAATTTGTGACTCTTTTATTTACTTATATTTCTATTTATGAAAGAATATGTTGAATAAGAGTTATTATTTTGTTAATTTTTGTTAGGGAAGAAAAAAAAGGATTACAATTTAAGCTTGTAATTCATGTGTGGCAAGTAAAAAAAAGTAGAAAAAAAACCATGTCATGTAAGATATAATTGGAAGAGATGATGCTCATATTCATATTCTCTGATGTCATACTTTGGTTAGTTGGTTTCCTTAAAGGTTATATGTTTATCTTTTGTCTAATAATAGTGTTCTGCAAAAGTCTTGTTTCAAAGTTTAGCAGTGATTACTTTGAAGTCACCAGACACATTGTTTCTGCTTTTCATTTTATTTGAAATATAACACTTATTATTTTTGTAGGAAATAAACTTCTCTTGAAATATAAAACTTATTATTTTTGCAGAAAAGAAATTATTCTTTGGAATACAATGATTATTCCTTTTAAAAAAAAGGAAAACATATATCTCTGCTTAATTGTTTTTATTGATGTCAATGTGCTAATTTAGAGCATTCTATCATTAAATGCAATGGTGGATAATTCTTTTAGCTTGATGGGTGTATATATTGGTGTGATACATTTACTTTGGTTAATGCATGATATGCCTACTAGCTTGCGAGATAAATTAGTGTGGTAATCTTTTGTAACTTTTACTATAAAACTTTATATACATTCTTGGAAAATATGAGTTTATGATTCCTCCCTTTGTAATATGTAGTTTGAAGTTTTCATTATTGCCAAAAGTATTGGTGTCGAATAGTTAAAGATGTTAACCTTGGTAATATTTTATAACATTGGTAATATTTTGATAACCTTGGTAATCATTATATGCATTCTTGGCAAATAATACTGTATGATTTATCCATTTGCATTATGTAGTTTAAAGATATTAACCTTGGTAATCTTTTATAACATTGGTAATATTTTATAACCTTGGTTATCTTTATATGCATTCTTGGAAAATGAGACATTATGATTTATCAATTTGCATTATGTAGTTTATAGTTTTTATTTTTCTCAAAATATTAGTCTGGAATAATTTAAGCTTTGTAACCTTTTATAATGTTTACTATGTAAGCTTTGTAATATTTTATAACGTTTACTGTCAAACATTTTATACACTCGTATCTTTGGTAATTTAACCCATAATTGATTTTGGAATAATTTTAAATCATATATTATTATTTTAATGTTGCACTCTACATAATACAAAATCTTAGTACGTGTAATTTTGTTTGGACAGTGTGAAAGAAAATTTTGTTTTGTTTGCTTGGACTGTTGTTCAAAATAATAATTCTAAGTATTTATGTAGGTTGGCAAGATATACTTTGATTTTCTTTCATGCAACATGCAATGGTAACAATAAGAAGCTTTAGTTCAAATAGTATAGATTTTGGTAATTATGGCCAATTAGTTATGGACACCATACTTTGGTATCCTTACAAGGATGTTATTCAAATATTAAATTGGCTTTATTTTACTAAACTTGAGATTCAATGGCATCACCTTCTTTTTCATGCTTTTAAAGTAATATAAATATTACCATATTATTAAGTAATTGAAATTGTATGTAATTTATTAAGTATGGATTTTTTCTTTTAGTAAGTGTATATATATATATATATATTCCCTTATTTTTCATGTAAAGCTACAATATTGATGAAAGATATTGTAGCTTTACATGAAAAATAAGGGAATAGATATATATATATATATATATATATATATATATATATATATATATATATATATATATATATTCCCTTATTTTTCATGTAAAGCTACAATATTGATGAAAGATTCTCAGAGTACATAAAGAGATTAATTTTAGTTGTTTGTGGTAAATAAGAAAACTAATTTTGAGGTAAGATAAATGGATTTAAAATTAGAAATATTATTCGAGTTATAATATTGGAGATTTAATAAGGAAGTATTCTAGTGGAGTCAGCAATCTATGAGTCAAAAAAAAGGAAGATTGCTTTCCATCACGAGTAAGAATATCTGATAATGATGCTAGTAAATAAGTTATAGAAAATAGGAAATGGAAATGAATCCCCATGTTTTGATCATTTAATGGTTTCATAATTGTATCAAATATTTCTAAAATGGCATAAATTTATGTTTAAAATATAGAGTATTTTTGCAAAGAAAGGTTCTTCAAATGAATGGATCAAATGTTAATATCTTAACTTTATGTTACATAGAATGAATGCTTTTGGATATGATGAGTTCTTATTCATATTTGGAAGACTTATAATTTATGTGATGATTAATGTTTTTAGTTTTCATGTACTATGAAAGGCCAAAAGAATGATACAAATTCTATAGAGTATTTTTAACATATAAAAAAGAATGATACAAAGTCTATAGAGTATTGTTAACATACAGAATATAATATGGATTTATTTTCAATGTTTGTATGAAACATGTTTGAATGGGGACGGGGAGTAACTTTGCATGGGGGATGACGTTCGATAAGCTTCATGGAACCATTTCATGTGACTAGGAACCAAGGGTAATTTGACACCCTTATGTTGACATCGTCATGAAATCAAAATTTCCACACGACACTCCTTGAGTGGTGCCATGTGTCACCAAATTTTCTCCTATTGGCGAAAAAAATGTCATCTCAGTATTCCATGTGGCATAATGAAAAGATGCCATATCATCATCACCTTCCATATCATCATTTCTTGCCATGTCATCATTTTTGAGCCAATCTTGATCCACCACGTGTCACTTTCATCCATTTTTCCAGTCTTGATTTTCCATCCTAGTATCTACGCTAGGGGTGCCATGTCACAATTACTAGCGCTAAGGGGTCCACATGGTAATAAAAAAAGAGCGGGCTGAGTCACCCTTGCCATTTGTCACAACTGAAATGAACTAACATGGAGGGTGTGATCCTCATTAACCTTTGCACACCTTGAATCTTCATCCACCGTTCATGTGATTCTTAAAGGTCAGATTGACCTAGAGATGCTTAAATTTTAATCTAGTTAAAACATGTGCAATTTCGTGCACCATCCACCCTTGATTTCTCTCAAGGAGAAAGATCCAATCAAAGATGCATGATATTTAACAATTTGGTGTTTTTAATCACAAATTTGGCATTTTTTCCCTTATTATGTTGTCAAACTTCAAATTAACATATCTTTTCATTTAGGAATAGTTTTACCAAGTGTGATATACCATTGGAAAGGTATAAAAGAGGAATATACAACCATGTAAATTGTATACTTATTTGAGCATCATAATGTCATAAAAAAATTAATAAACTTTGAGGCAATTTGACACCATTTGATGTGAGCTTGTCAAGGAATTGGGTTATCATATTTATTTTTTTGACTCATCAATGACACTACTTCATCCTTAGACTTCCCTTTTGACATCAATGGCACTGGTTGTCATCAATGAAAACACTATGTCCAACAATGTCATTAGCTCAACATCAAATTTAGGATCTAGTGTTTAGTGTTGTCCTAGTGGAAGGTCTGTTTTGGGTTCATGATTTTGACTACAACTCCTATTCTCTCTAAATATTTCTCAGTAATTCTTCTCCTTGTTGTGTGGAATATTCAAAGGTTAGTTCTTTGCATTACTATGGAATCACTTTGCCTTTGAATATTTTTTTTTTTCAATGGAATTTCGTTAGTGGGGATGTTGGAAAAGAGATTTGGTATCTAATTTTTTTTTGTCCTTAATGTGGCATGTGTGGTGTCTACTATTCCAAAACCATCATAGAATGGAAAACAAAAATGAAAATTGAGAAAAAAAACACATTTAGGATGATGTCCATTTTGTGAAACCACTAGCATTCAATAGGCTCTATGAGGGGAGGAAAGCCTTATTGTAGAAAAATGAACTTCAATTTTCTTAGTGACATAATATTTTCTTATTTTGAGCATTTTGATCCAGATCCATTGTTGTGTGAGAATCATGTTGAAACTCAAGAGTAAAGTGTTTTTCATTGAACTTTGATTGAATTAACTAGTAACAACAAGGAGGTGAGGCAAGCATGAGGTAATATCTATAGTAGAAAATTGTGACAACAGGTGTTTAACAGAGTTAGGACACATGCCTATTTTTGTACAAACAAGGATAATTTGAAACTTAAATTAGTGTAAGCTACAATGGAAAAATGTATGGTGATAGTAGTAGAACCAAAGGTGATAGTTGCAGACTGGTGACAACAAGGTGAGGAGTACCATGGGTCATGCTATAGCAAAAGAGCTAAGGAACGTAAAAGACAAGGCAAGTACAAAGTAGTGGTTGTGATCAATCTTGAAGGAGAAAACATGAGGATTGTATGGTTGATCACAATTCATTGAATATTTGAGGACCAAAACATTGTTGATGACAAATCAAAGCGAAGAATTAAGGACCAAGTTGTAGGGGTATTCAAGGAGTGTCCCAAGGGCCAATAGTGAAAATTAGAGTTAAATATTTTATGAGTTTGTGCTCAACTAAGGGGATTCATCTCCTATAGGTTAGTGTCTACAAATAAATTTCTGATTCAGTTCTTAATTTAGGGGATTGGTGTGTCCTGTAGTTTGTTTCTTATGAATTATTGAAGAATTTTGTTTTGAGTAGGTTAGTGCTTGCAAATATACAATTTAGTAGGTTGTTCTTACATACAATCAGTTGTAACAAGAGTTGTGCTCTTGATGTAGAAATTAGTGTGTAGATTCAATACTACTCATGAAATTTACTAAATCACAAGACTTAAAGCTACCTAATTGATCTGCATAAGAAAATCCAGAATCTAGAAAAATAATCATTGACATGCAAAAGGAAACATCACACATGCACAGAGATTTATATAAGGGAAAGTAATTTCTCAAAACCCAGTACTATCTATATTGCGCTAATCAGAGAATAAAGAAGAAATACAATTCTTTCTCAAGATTGAGCACACCCTGCAAGTGTATAGTCTATCCCTCTACTTGACTGACTGAATCTAGCCAACACTTAGCCAATTATCAAGCCCTTCAAGCTCCTATTTACTTGCGTTGTTCCCTTGGGAAATTTCCCCTCCTTTTTAGGATTTTCGCACCAAATAATTGCGTAATAGCCTTAGGTCAATATTTGACTGCATGCACAACCTGTACACATGGGAATATGCTACAACTGATAGTTCACTACCTTGGAATATCCATCTCAACTGGGTAACTCGAATACTCTGCATGCAACAATTATTTTGGTTTTATTGATCACTACGTGTTGTTGAGGTTCCACTTCCACAGCTTAACCTCCACTAGTTCTTCTGACAGATAGAACTAGTTAAATTGATAATAACTCAAATTAGCTAAAATAGATTGCTACAAATTAGCAATCAATCATGTAGAAATGAACTCAAGATTTTCTAACTCGAATTTACTGAGTTAACTGAGTAACAAGAGCCATATCACCTCAGTTAACTACTTCCAAGTATTTTGCTGAAATAGAAATTTGAATTTTAATATAGTTTGACCAAGGAAAAGTCAAAACTAGATTTTCTTGTAGCATTTTCAACACTCCCTCTCAGGAAGAAAGGGATTATCAACCACCCCTATCCAGCACTTGTGGAACTTGAATTTTCCTCTTGACAAATCCTTTTTCAAAATATCCACATCTTATTCCTCTATTGGAATGTATTGCAACAACATAATCTGCCTTTGCACACAATCTTATAGATGGTGATGCCAGATATCAATATGCTTTGATTGATCATGAAAAACATAATTTCCAAAGAGTTTGATACAACTCTGATTATCACTGTAAATCACATTAGGATCGATCATCTAACCAAACTAGCCAACAAGTATCTTCCTCATCCAAATCGCCTCACATGTTATTTGACTTGCAACCATGTATTCTACTTCTGTTGAGCTAAGTGCCACAAATCTCTGCTTCCACTTGTACCAAGAAACTGTTGTGGACCCAACATTGAAGATTCCACATGATGTTCTCTTCCAGTCTGATGAAATTCTCACCCAATATCCATCAGTGAAGCCACACAACTTCACTCCCTCTATCTATCTATGCCAAATTCCAAACTGAGTAGTGCCTTTGAGGTACCATAGGACATGTTTAGCTTCCCTCCAAAATAGTTTGGTTTACCTAACCATGGCTTGACTAAGTTGGTTGACTGCATAACATGTGTTTGGTCATGTGTTCACAAGATACATGAGTGTTATAGACATTTTTGGGCACTGGAACCCCAATAATAAATGTCCATAAACCAAGGGCTCTTAAGTCCCTAAAAGTGTTCTTCCAACCCCTAAAAGAACAAGGTCAGTTGATTACATCATCTCCCAGAAGTTCTCCATGAAAAATTACTCAGAACTGGTCAAAACTGGACCATCTCACCTGCTCCATGGTCAAAGTGCACTGCATCCCACCTAAATGCACATGGGAGGTGCAATGCATACTGAAAAGCCCTTCTATGGGGTGCGATGGGTGACAGTGGACACAAGGCAGGGTCAATCTGGGAGGTGGATGATCATGGAATCTTCCAAAAACTTCTCCTATGACACTTGCCTCTCTGCATTTGCCCAGGGATGAGTAAGAGATCATCAATATCCAAGTGGAATCAAGAACTATCAGAGAGAGGACACTAATCAAATCTCAAAAGCTGACTCACCTATGGATCCCTCATCCCAGAGATCCAGAGGCTGGAATTTTGTATCTTGTAAGGAAGTGATGCTGGTTTCTTGGCATAACATCATAGTGTTGGGTGATCTAAGCTTTTCATGAGGTGAAGAAGGGTTTTCTTGCTGAGGGGATGATGCTGGGTCAGAACAATTGGTTGTAATCATATTTTCTATTCTTGATTATTAATAAAGCTATTCAAGTTTTCCTCCACATTCTTGTATGATTGATGATATATGCATTTGTGTGGTCAATATATATCTGGTCCTATATTGTTTATGATAGTATATCTTTGTTCTTGGATAGTGTTATGTTGCTTTGATTCTACAGGTGCTCTTTGAAGCTGGGTAGACGAGGAAGCGAGTGGAAAAGATCTATCAGAAGGGAGAGGAATCAAGCAAGGAACCAAGCGCAAGACAGAGGTTGGTCTCCTTTGTTCCCCTCTTATCTACTTCTCATAAAGGAAAATGAAAGTGGTTTTAGTTTGTTTTTTTCTAAGGTAGCTACCAGCCTTAGTGGGACTAGCAGCTTTGCATAGACACTAGATTTCCTGATAACAATGAGTGAACCCACCAACTTCCGGTCAACATTCACACCCACTTCCTCACTTGAAGTGGCATCCTTTTTCCACCAGTTGGTCGCTATAGGAGTCTCCATGGGTTTTCACCTATCCATGCAGAAAATCTAAAATATATCATTAGCATACTTTCCCTAAGAGACAAATAGTTCCCCATCACCTTTCCATACTTCCAATCCAAGGAAGTAGTTCATGAGGCCCATGTCCTTTACCTCAAACTCTCTTGCAAGGTCCTCCTTGCAAGATTTGATCAGCTCCTCTTCACTAGTAATAATCAAGTCATCAACGTATAAAAAAATAATCAATAATTTACCTTCCACCAAAATATGATAGAGGTTTGCATCCGCTTCAGTTTTTGTGAAGCCAAAACTAGTGAGATAGTTATCGATCATGGTGTACCAATCACAGGGTGGTCTACACACATGGGACTCTTGGTCATAAGTCTCGAAGCCTTATGGTTGCTCAATATACACCTACTCCTCAATAATTCCATTGAGGAATGCTGTTTTCACATCCATCTAGTGGATCTTCCACCTCATATGCTTAGTCAAAGCAAGCATTAATTTGATGGATGAGTACCTTACTACAAGAGCAAAGGTCTCCTCATAGTCAATCCCCTCCACCTGAGAGTAACCATTGGATGGAAAGATGGCCTTGCGCTTTTCTATGCTTCCATCTATTTCCTGTTTCACTTTGAAATCCATCTCAAACCCACAAGTAATTTATCTATTGGCCTTGGGACCACTTCCCAAACACTTTTCTTCATAATGGATTTGTACTCTTCCACCATTGCATCAACCCATACTGGTTGCTATATTGCTTCCTCAAAAGAGGATGGCTCAATCTCTACTAGCTCAGTCGCAAGAGCCATGTAGCCAGTGCACCCATCTGGTGACCTTCTCTGCCTGCATTGATTTGAAGGAACACCCACATTCTCCCTCGAATCCTACACAAGTCTCTTAGCTTATCTAGTTCTCTTCCTACTTTCACTGGATGATTATGCTTGAGTGGATGTCTCCACTCTCTTCTCCTCAACTTGTGACTACTCCACAACATCCTGAGGCTCCTCCTTTGCAGCTAAAAGCTCCTCCTCTTGTGGGATCTAAACATACCTCTCAAGAGAGCACCACATGGATGTGTCTTCATCAAATTTGACATCCCGTCGCATAACTATCACTCTAAGGGATGGAAAATGCACATGGTAGTTGTGTCAAGTGTCTATGTAACCCAAAAATACCCCCAACTCTACTATTGGCACCAAATTATTCCTTGACTCTTTGGAGACATGGCAATAGATAGACGCTCCAAATATCCTGAAGTGCAAAAGATCTGGCTTCCTCCTCGAGAAAGCCTCGTCTAGTGTGATCATGCCAAGAATCTAATGTGGAATCCTATTATGCAAATAGAACGTTGTGTTACATGCTTCAAATGACAAGTACAAAGGTAGGCTTTGGTCATGCAACATTTCCCATTCTGCTACCACAATGCTTCTATTATTCCTCTCAGCTACTGGTTCTACTGTGGGTTGTGGGGTACTTTCAACTCTATTTGAATGCCTTCTTTTGCACACAAATTTTTAAACTCATTCGAAGCGTACTCACCTCCATTATTTATCTTGAGAGCCTTCACCTTCTTGCCCATCTATTTCTCCACTAATGCCTTGAACTCTAAGAACTTTGAGAAATTCTCATCCTACTTCTACATGAAGAAGATCCAACACTTCCATGAATAGTCATCAATAAAGATAAAAAAAAATACTTGTGCCTCGAAGTGGAGGTTTTTGAGAAAGGTCCACAAACATCAGAGTGGATCCTTTCAAGGAATGCATGTGCTTTGCTGTCCCAATCATGGAAAGTTGATTTTGTGTACCTCCACAAGGTACACCATTTGCATGTGTCATGATACTCTAGTGCTGCTTTGGGGAGGCTTGTGGTGATCTACTGCATGATCTTCAAGGTGCCATGATGAAGATGGTCAAGTATTCTATGCCAAATTTCATCGAAATTGCGGCTCTACACCTTCTCCACCTTTCTGCTCAATGCAGCACAATCCTCCACATATAGCTTGTAAAGGTTCTTCATCTGGACCCCGATTTGCTTCACTTGTCCCATGGATATGTGTCTCAGGAATTCCTTTCCTTTGTTGAAGATCACATCGTAGTGATAATATTCCAAAACTACAACAGAGACAAGATTTTTGTTTAGACCCAGTACAAACTTTACATCCTTGAACCTGAGAGGGGAGACCAACTCCATCTGAAAGGTGACGATACCAATCCTGATTGTGCTCTACATTCCATCATCTCCCATCTCTATGTGCATCTAGAGATCCTTTTCCTCCAAATCACTTAAAAGATTTTTGTTCCCTGTCATATGAAACGAGGCACCACTGTCAAAATAACACACACTTCCCATCACCCTGTTGGCCATGCATGAAATGAGAGTAAAATCAAGCTGAAAATATGAAGCCTAGGCTTCACCCACTTCTCTTCCTACAATCTTCTTGCTTTCCTTCTTATGTGGACACTTCATTTCATAGTGCCCAAATTCATGACAGTGAAAGCACTTGATTTTGGATAAGTCTTTCTTCTTGACCCCTTGAATCGATTCTGCTTTGGATTGGGATTTCTTCCATTTACTTTATTTTCCTTTCCAGCCAACACACAATTCTCCTCATCCTAACCCTTGGATAAAGTCTTGTCTCTGGTATTTCGCCTTATTTCTTCCTGCACCAAGTTGGACCATAAGCGCTCCCAACTTGGTAGTTTCTCTCTACCATTTACCAAATCTTGATAGCTATGCCAGCTCTTGAGAAGGACCAAAATGGCTAGAGTTACCAGGTCTTCTTTGGGGACATTAACACTGACACCTCCAAGTTCATCATGAAACTATGTAAGTCTGATCAAGTACTATGGAATTGTATCATTCTTTTTCGTATTCACACTTTGAATCTCTTCCTTAAGCGCTAGCTTCCTCTAGTCACTATTGTTCTTGAAAAACTCTATCATTGTTTTCCACATTACGAACAAAGTCTCTTTTCTATGGAGATTTGATACAATATGATCTCATACTCCCTCCAATATGACTCTCCTCACTTTGGCCACATCTTTCTTCCACTAAACAAGACTTTGGGCATCAAATTATTGGGGTTTTTCTACATCTATCTTGATGTTGTTATGCACTTGACCTGCGATAAAATTAGAATACCAAAAACACGAAACAATATAGCCTGAAACATAGGAATATCACATGAAATGATACAAGATGAAAATATATTTTATTATTCTAAAACAAAATACAATGTTCACTTGCATCTTCGAGTGGGCAACCTCCAACAGAGCAAAGCTCAATTACAATAAGACTCGATGATCCTTCCCTTACTATCTAAGACTATTTATATCTTAATGACATCCAAAAACCTAACACATAACATTGGTTAACCACTCTATTTATTAAATATGGCCTCTTTATAACTAATTGTGGTCAATTTTCTATAATGCGTGTCAACCACTTACAATTATTATTAATGCAGATAATTGCATATGGGCTTTATTGACTCATTGACTAACTATGACTTAGACTAGGCCCCTTGGGATTATTACATAAATAAAGGGGCTAGGGTTAGACCCTCACATGACCTCCCCCATCAAAAGAATCCTTTTCCTGAAGGATGAAGCTGCAGAAATTGTTGAAGAATAATGTTTGGTTCCCATGTTGCATCTTCTGAAGAGGTGTCTTTCCACTTTATGAGGAAGTTGTTGGGTGTGTGTTATATTCTTTCCATGACTAGCCCCACATGCGGGGGGGTCACAAGGGGGGCTATATCCCCCCCTATTTGTTGCGTCGAGCGCAGTGGGGGCAGCAGCCCCCCTATCGAGGGGTTTGAGGGGGGTGGTAGCCCCCCTCTACCGGGTCTAGGGAAATGCCCCAAGGATTATTTTTTTTGGACCCTATATTAGGTGGGTGGACCTACCTATGGTTTTGTGTGTGGTTTTCACAGATGGTTTTGGTTATGATGGTTTTCTTCCCATGGTATTTTGTAGATCCAGTCAGGGGAACTATGGTTATGTTCTAATCCAGAGTTAATGGATTGGGGTTTATGGATGCTTCAACATGCATATATATGTATTGTAACATTGAAAGGTATATAATGAAAAATCTAGTAGTCCCAATTTTGGGATCCACAGGAAAATCTCTGTGTATATATATTTTATTTTTTATGCTCTCACCATTGTTTATTTTCTATTTTTAGAATTCATATGCAGGGAATTTTTGTGTGGGGTTAAAACCTATATAATTCCTTGATTGTGCAACCGCAGAGATGTCATTCACAAGCATTGAGGACATGTTATGATTGGAGCCAAAGTGAGGCTTCCTCATCCAATTATGGTAGACTTGTTTGAACCCTGCAATTGTTCCCCACAACTTTCTTGAGGCATGATACATGGAAGACCGGGTGGATTTTTGAAGTAGTTGGCAAGGCCAACTTGTAAGAGACTACTCCATTTCTCTGAAGTACCTGATAAGGCCATTGAAATTTTGGTGCTAGTTTCTGGAAACCCTTTTCTTTGAGATAGGTCTGCTTATATGGTTGGAGTCACAGGAACACCTAGTCACCTACTTGAAATGACCGCTCAGAATGATGTTGGTCAGCCAGTTACTTCATTCTATTATGAGCTTGATGTAGATTATTTTTGAGATGAGAAATCATGGTGGCATGACTCTATAGGAGTTGGTCAACTACCTATACTTTGGAACATATAGGGACATAAGAGATTGGTGAAGGTGGGAGTTAGCCATACACTGCCTCATATGGAATCATCTTGGTGGCTCCATGATACTTAGTATTGTACAACCATTTAGCTAAATGAAACCACTTTACATATTGATGATGCTTGTCTGAAGTGAAACACCACAAATAGGTCTCCAAACATTTGTTGACTGCTTCAGCGTGACCATATGTTTGGGGATGATAAGTTGTACTCAATTGGAGTTGTGTTCCCTAGAGCTTGAAAATTTCTTGTCAAAATTTGCTGGTGAAAGTGGGGTCTTGATAAGACACAATGGAAGTCGAAATTCCATGCAGTTTGAAGATTTGGTCCATGAAAACTTGGGCAGACAATGTTGGGGTGAATGGGTTTAGTAGAGTGCAAAAATGAGAATATTTGGAAAACCTGTCAACAACCACCATGATGACTGATTTGTTTCCTGGCCTTAGGAGACCTATAATGAAATACATGGAAACATCCATCTAGATGGAAGTAGGAAGTGGAAATGGTTGTAAGTTTCCTGGTAGCTTGATCATTTCCCCTTTGTTGAGTTGGCATGAATCACATGCAGCTACAAAAGTAAGAATGTTGTTCTTCATTCTAGTCCAAAAGAAAGAGTGGTGTGCTTGAGCATAAGTCTTTTGAAATCCTAAATTTCTTGCAGTCAGAGAGGAGTGAAACTCTTCCAAGATGCAGGTTTTGAGGGTGGAGGTTAGGGATAGAACTACCCAATTCATGTAGTGAAGAACCTCATCCTTCCAAGAGTAATCGTCTGAGGAATTAGGATCAACTCTTAAGTTATTAATGAGTTGGGACAGAGATGGGTGGAAAACAATTCATGGTGGGCCTCTTCAATCCAATGTGGTATTGGTAGAGAGAGTGATAAAAGGGTTCCTTGATCCTCAAATTCATGTGATAAGGCATCTGCCACTACATTGTCACACCCCTTCTTGTAAATTATCTCATAATCATATCCCAACATTTTTGCAAGTGATTTATTTTGTTTTGTTGATGATATATGATGATTTAGAAAATATTTTAGGCTATGATAGTCTCTGCAGATTTGGAAATGTCACCCCAATAAGTATGGTCTCCATGTGTCTACTACATGAAAGATGGCCATCATTTCTTTCTCATATGTCGATGGAACTAGATGTTTGTTGATAAGTTGTTGATTGGTGAAAGCCAATGGTCTACCTTCCTACATTAATACCACACCAATGCCCATACCTGAAGCATCACATTCAATCACAAAATATTTGGTCATGTCTGGTAAGGACAATACTAGAATGGAGCAAATGGCATGTTTGAGAGCCAAAAAGGCTTGATGAGCTAAGTTAGTCCATAGAAATGAATTTTTCTTGAGAATATTAGAGAGGGGTCGGGCAATGCATCCATAATTGCTAACAAATTTGTGATAGTAGCCTGTGAGACCCAAGAATCCCCGCAAACTCTTCCTTATTTTTGGTTGGGGCTAATCTTGCATCGCCTAAATATTTTTATAATCAACCCTCACAACATCATGACCCACAATGTGTCCCAAATATTTTACTTCTTCCATGCCAAAGGATCACTTGGATAATTTGACAAATAATTTGTGATCTTGGAGCAATTACAATATTTGGTGAACATGTTGAAGGTGTTTTCCCCATGTTATGTTGTAGATGAGAATGTCATCGAAAAAGACCCAGATTTATTTTTAAGAATGGTTTCACAAGGTAGTTATGAGGCTCTAAAAAGTGTATGGAGCATTACAAATACCAAATGGCATGAAAAAGAATTCATAATGGCCTTCTTGAGTTCAAAAGGTTGTCTTGGGAATGCCAACTTCCCTCATGCGTATTTGGTGACACCCTGAATGAAGGTCTAGCTTGGTAAAGAATTTAGCACTATGTAGTTCATCAAGAAAATCATCAACTACTGGAATAGGAAATTTTTCCTTGATAGTGGGCTTGTTAAGGTCCCTAAAGTCGAGACACATATGCCATTCTCCATATTTCTTTCGAACCATGAGCACTCAAGATGAATAAGGGTTAGTGTTGGGATGAATAACATCAACTTTGAGGAGTTCCTTGATGAGTTTTTCAATTTCATTCTTTTGTGCAAAAGGATATTGATATGGACAGAAATTTGGTAGCTCGGCACTCAGGACTAAAGTGATTCTATGATCATGTTCACCCCTAAAGGGTGGGAGCTCCTTAGGTTTGTCAAAGACCCACTGGTGGAAATGTAATACCTATTACATATCTGGAATAATATGATGAGGAGTGGATTCAATGACTTGTATCACATTAAATTGGGCTACTTCTCCATCCGATATGGGTTGATGATAGTAGGAGCACATGCCTGGAGTCCCCTCAATGTGTGCTTGTGATCGTTCTGCTTAAAGCTCATACATAACTCTTGGAAATCCATTGTGATAGGGCCCAGTGTATGGAGCCATTTGAAACCAAGGTCAATGTTGCAGCCATCCATTTCAATGGAAAACATGTGGGTTTTGGGGTGACAATACCCCATAATAAGATTAATATTTTCACAACATCCTTCACATTTCATGGTCCCCCCATAAACAATAACGACTTGGAAATTAGATACCACCCATATAAAACAATGAACAACTTTCGCTACTCTCTTATGTACAAAGTTATGAATGCTACTATTGGGCATGGCCCAACTTGGTCCAAGTTTTGGGTAAAATACCCCACAAAAGAAGGAGCGAACTACGTGGAGCTAGCAAAGAGATATTCATTGTGCAAACTTTTAGGGCTTTTGGGATGGGATAAAGCACTTATTTTGTAATGGTTATCGGGAAGTAGTCCTTACTTTATGGATCCATGGTAAGTGGACCTAGATTTTTGTATAGATCAATTGTATAAAAGGATATTTAATAACTTAGTGAAAGGTAATGATAAGGAAGTAATGAAAATCATAATTAAATCTTTGTTTTTACATCTGTAGTCTGTAGCTTTGGGAGAAGGCTCCGCAGTTGAGTGTGCAGAGACCTTGAAGAGTATGTTGTTGAGTGTGCAAACCACCTACAACTGGGTGTGCAGGTTAGATAATTGAATGTAATTGAAGATATGTTTAATAAAGAAGACGTTTTGGCAGAGTAATGTATCTCTATATATGATAATTGTCTAATGTTATGTATCTGAATATGTATGATTCTTACTGAATTATGAGAAGACATGTAAGATATACTGTTATGTGTTCAAGTTTATGCGTTTCTATAAAATAATCATCTATATGAAGTTCTTATGCATTTGAAGTTATAAGATTGATATACAATATAAGTAAATGCACAGTGCCACTTCATGGATATCCCTTCAGTTGCGGAAACCTGGTTCTGTAGCCTCCCATAACTGCTTTGGGTGAGACAACGAACTGCTTGTAGGTCATTGCCGAAAGGGCCAATAGTTAAGGGGTTTTTTTGTGTGCAACACACTCTGAACCTGGGTCAAGTCCCTTTAAACCAACAAATAGCTCCACCTAATGGAGCAGTTGGAGGAGAGGGAGAATAAAAAGGTACCTCGCAGGGTGTAGGTAGAAGTAAGGAGAATGTCGACAAGGAAACAAAAGAAACAGTGGGAGGGAAGGAACATGAAGAACCTTGAAGTGATGTAGAGGTATCAGAAGATTCTCCCTTTGTGATAAAAATGCAGCCAAGAAAGAAGCATAAGGAAGATAAGAGTAAGGGAATAGTGCCGCTTGTCCTCACTGATGGGGACATCGATGAGATAACAGAGAAAATCCAGGAGATTAACATAGAGACTTAGGACTGGATTGATTATTGTTGCAAAGTGATCTTGGCTGAGGTACAATAGGGGATCGTGGAGCTGAAGGCATTTCCAGAAGCATTGAAGCAACCAGAGAAGGCAATCTAGCCATCATAGCAAGAACAGAGATGAGAAATGAGTTTTGGAATGATGATGTTACATGTGCTAGCTAAGGCACTGAAGTTTGAAGAAACAATAGATAAAGAGCGAGTTAAGGAGTGGCATAGTGTCAAAATGAACATTTCCACACTACTCCTCCAGGTGTTGCATGAATTTCATCAAGGAATCATCACAGAGATGCAGGAATGAGAGAAATGTATGTCATTGTTAAAAGAAAGGGCAGAGTCAGAGAAATCTATGATGCAAAAGGAGCTGATGAAACTAGCCATGGAAAGGGAGGAAGCAAGGCAGCAATAAGAATAGTTGGAGAAGGCCCTTGCTGAGACCTGCAACACAGTTATAGACGTGAAGGTCCGTGAGGATGAACCACCAACACAAAAGGTTGTGAAGCTCGCCCTCACAATCAAAGGACTCAAAGAATGCTATAGCTAAGCTAAAAATTGAATACGAAGTCAATATTTCCGAGTACGCCACTATAGGTTTGGGAGAAAAGGGAAAGGGACCTCTATGTGGCATCGAAAGGCATATCTAATACAATGGCAGATTGTGGGAAGTTTCTCAATGACATGATGCAGATTTGGACCTTTCCATAAGAGGATCCAAACATCTTGAAGATTGAGGAAGAACTGCAGGCAAAGCAGAAGCGACTTGATGATATATTGGAAGCTATAAAGACCTTACTAGTCTTGTAGATGCTTGCCATCATCTTTGAAGGAAAGAACCTCTAGATGCAAATAGATGATCTGCAGAGGAAAGCAAAAAACTTGTAGGAGAGGACTCAGCCGTGGTAGGAGGAAGCCCTAGAACTTTCACAAGGAGTAGATGAACAACTGAAGGAATTGAAGAAAATAGAAGCATATCTACTGCAGAAGACCGTTGGCCCTAATATAGAAGCTTTTCTGAAGGAGGCATAGCAGGAAGAAAAGTTGATGGAAAAAACACTCCAACATTACAATGCAGTATACAACGGGATCACATCAAAGATCTAGGGCATCGAAGCTGAGTGACTCGACATAAGTCACGAGTGAATGTTGGGGGCCTATTGGGCATGCCCCAACTTGGTCCAGTTTTGGGTAAAAGACCCTGCGAAAGAAGGAGCAAACCACACCGAGCTGGAAAAGAGATATTCATAGCACGGACTTTTAGGGATTTTGGGATGGGATAAATCCCTTATTTTGTAAGGGGTATCACGTAGTATTCCTTGTTTTATGGATACATGGTATGTGGATGATGTTTTTTGTATAGATGAATTTTATAAAAGGATATGTAATACCTTAGCGAAAGCCAATGAAGAAAGTAATGAAATATCATAATTAAATTTCTGTTTTCGCGTTTATAGTTTGTAGTTTTGGGAGAAGGATCTGTAGCTGAGTGTGCGAAGACCTTGAGGAGTCTACAGTTGAGTGCGCAGACCACCTGTAGTTGGGTGCACATGTTAGAGAAGTGAATTTAATTAAAGATATGTTTAATAAAGAAGAAGTTTTTGTAGAGTATTACATCTCTGTATATGTTAATTGTCTACTGTTCTGTATCTGATTATGTATTTTTTTTATTGAATTATGCGAAGACCTGTAAGTATATTATTGTGTGTTAAAATTGTATGTGTTTCTATAAACTAATCATCTGTGCGAAGTTATTATGCATAACAAGTTATAATATTGATATATAATAGAAGTAAATAAACGACACCACTTTGTGGATATCCCTTCGGTTGCAGAAACCTGGTTCTGCAACCTCCCATAATTGCTTCAGGTGAGACTACGACCTGCTTGCAGGTCGTTGCCAAAAGAACCAAGAGTTGAGGGTTTTGTTGGTGTGAAACACACTTTGAACTTGGGTCAAGCCCCTCAAACCAATAACTACCACTATCAGTCAACACCACTACTGGTTTATGTTTAATGAAACCATGGATTTTGAGAGTCCCACGAAAAAAAATTTCCAGCCAAGGCATGTAGTGATATAACCGACTCATCTGGCATAGCTATGAGATCATTGCCCGGGTATGTTTGGGGTTCACCTACTTCTTCCTCAAGCACTTCAGTGGATGGAGCTTCATCGACTGAGCTGTTTTCAGTAGCATCAATTTGAAATAATTTTGGTTCTTGCATTTAGTCCCTGGGGAGTACTTGTCATCACAGTAGTAGCAGAGTCTTTGTTTCCTTCTTTTGGCCATTTCTTCTAGCAACACCTTTTGAACCTTAAGTGTTTGGGTGGGGCTTGTAGCCTGGGTGGGATGTGCCTTTGCAATGAAATTTGGATGAATAGACTGAGTATGTAAGGCAAATTCTACCTATAAGGCCTTACAACATGTGTCCAACAAAGTAACTAGGTGATGCATTTAGACATTGGCTTGGATGGATTCCTTTAGCCTACTAATGGAACATTCCAAGTAACAATAATCTCCTAGTCCTTCAATTCTAATGGCCATTTTTTCAAAAGCTGCAATGTAGTCCCTTACTGTACATGTTTTCCTAAGCTTATTGAGAAACCCAAAAAGTGAGAATCCTGACCAAAGCAGTCACAAACGGATTTTTAGAATATGTTCCAAGTTGGCCTTCTAGTATAACATTGTTTATGCCACTACCACCACTGTCATCTCTCTTGGTCCAAGTCAAGGGCTCCCATATGTAGTTTAGTTCCATCCTCGTAGATATTATTAAGGAGGAAATATTGTTCCATTTGTACCACCCATACTGTTAGGTTAGAGCCATCAAATTTGTACATGTACAACTTGGGTGTCCGTTGACTCGAAAATTTGTGACCTCCATGGAAGTGAATGTGATGGCTAAATTTACCTTCTACATGTGCATCAACACTAGGTTCTTCCCTTATGGGTTTGCAAGGTATCTATAGGGAATTCAATTCTTCTATAATTTTTTTGGTAAGGGAAGTGTGGAATTCATCTAATTTTTTCTCGAGGACTTTGAATTTATCCAATGACTTCTCTACAACCATAACTTGAGACCTAGTACCATACATACGCTAGCCCCAATCAATGTTTTTCAAGCTTACTTAAGAGTAGTATGGTTGGGAAGAGGGAAATCTCAAGAGCCTAGTGATGTGGTTCACTTGAACCCGCATCGGGAAAAATTTGGGACCATCTGAAAATTGGGGCTTACAAGTCATGATACCACTACGACTAGCTTGTCGTCCTGAATCTTTTGGGCTAGGTCTCTATAAAGTGTCTTGAGATGACCCTAAACTTTTTTTTTTGTTTTATACTCTAAAAGGAGTTTTACTCCTAGTTGATCAATACTGTAGTGGCCTGATTTCATAAAGCTTGATACTGCTAAATATCCTGTGAAAATTGGGCTAGAACTGTAGTAACAAAAACCCCAAGGTATTTATACTGCAAAATATGTTGCGAAAATCTGATTTGGACTATGGCAGCCAAAACCTGCACTGCATAAAGAGTCTGATCTGCACTGTTGAACCCCAACTGTTGAATCATATATGTATAGAGATGGCATAACCCCACCTAATGGATCTGATCTCAACAACGGAAGTTGAATCCCAACAACTAGATCTGATATGGACAAAAAGGTAGGGACAATCTTCATATAGTTGAGGGAACTATGGTCTCAAAGGATTTTCTGGTGCTACATATTGCAATATATGCAAGGGTTCAACAATAATACTTGACCCATTATTTCAAGGCGCTAACTAAGGAGGATCAATTGTACCCTTAGCCGTACTACCTGACTACTCTATTGTACATGCAAGTAATCTCCCCAAGTGTTGTTCTTAGTGTACTGTAGTAGCAAGATGACCGATGAGTTATATAATGTTAGGTTTTGAGGTTACCCTAAGGGGGGCTTCTGATATACCCAAGGGTATGTGGAAGTGCAGTCTATGCATGGTTCTATATAATGTACTACTACTCGAAGGGGTACCCATAGGGGTTACAAGGGATTCCAACAAGTTTGACCACCTCTTGTAGTTATTGCGTGAATACGTCGACAAATCTGCAACTTTATGTGCTCAATGACATATGTTGTGGTTTATAGACATTGAAACATGTCTCTAGCCTAAAAACAAATCTTCAAAAATTGGAGGTACAACTGGCCCTAGAAAGTGGTCGGATACCACGTCTTATGCACTTGACCTGCGAAAATAAGAATACCAGTAATACGAAACAATATAGCCTATAATACAGGAATATCACATGAAATGAGACAAGCTGCAAAAACATTTTATTATTTAGAAACATAATATAATGTTCACTTGCCTCTTCGAGTGGACAACCTCCAACAGAGCATAACTCAATTACAATAAAACTTGATGTTTCTACCCTTACTATTTAAGACTACTTATATCTTAATGTGTTAGTTCCCCATAATACTAGTGATTCCCCCATTGCTATTGTCATTGTAGTCCTTATTGTTATTGTTGTGCCCCCATTGTCCCCATATTGTTATTATTGTGCCCCATAGAAGCCCATGATTGTTATTTTTGTGCCCTTATATTATTATTGTTATGTCGTCTTTGATTATATTGTGATCCCTTAGACTCCTATATATACAAATGAGGTTTTCTCATTTGTATCATCCAAGAATTGTTCATTTGTTTAATGTAAAGTAGATTTCCCCCTCAAATAGGCTGATTTATAAGTCATTGATATATCTTTTCTATCTTTTTGTGAGTTGGTTTCATAACATTTGGTATCAGAGATTTGGATTCTAGGATTTCGTTGCTCTAAAACACGTCATTGTGGCTTTTTTGTTATAACGTTGTTTCTGCGACATTTTAGAATCTAAAAAAAACCCATTTGAGCTGAAATCTCTATGATTCTCGGGTCCAAATTTATGATCTTTTCTTGCTATATTTTCGGAGATATGATCCAAGGAAGTTCGGGTTTATGTAGGCTCTCGAATTACATCCCAAACAAGTGACCATGGGAAAATCGTCATAAATTTCTCTCTGAGTATCAGATTGAAATTTTATAAGTAGGTATGGAAATAGGAAAACTTTAGATTTTTGTACATCGTTTTCAGGCTCGACGGTTGAAATAGTCACACATGGCACTTCATACAAGTTTGCTCTACTGAAAAAGTGTATAATCAAGTCATCTTATGAGATTGGGCATAGCTCTTTCTTGGAGAATCGAATTTCAATCAGACTAGTGGCATTGGAAAGAGGACACAGAGTGCTACTAGAGTTCACAATTTCAAAACTTGGAGATCCGAAATTTCAGAGATACATTAGATACAATATCGAGCTCCTACAAAGTGAAAAAATGTGTGTAATTTTTTTTTATTTTGCATAAGTTTGGTTTGAAAAAATAGTTTGAAGGAATTCAAAGGGCATAATGAAGCATAATTATCACTAATTGATGCCTCGAAGAAAGAAAATGGAAACACCTAGTAAGTAACCTGAAAGATCTAGCATGACACATGAAGAAGAGGAAGAAATGCAACATGATATATCAAAATTACGAGACCATGTGCAACAAAATTCACTCTCAAAAAAAGTAACAGAAGCTAAGATGGATGGTTTAAAGAAAGATGTGGAAGCTAAGATGGATGATGTGGAAACTAAGATGGATGGTTTAAATAAAGGCGTGGAATCTAAGATGGATGGTTTAAAGAAAGGCGTGGAATTTAAGATGAATGATGTGGAAGCTAATATGGATTGTTTAAAGAAAGGCGTGGAAGTTAAGATGGATGGTTTAGAAGAAAAAATTAAAGGCAACATAGAAGATTTGAAGCCAGATTTGACAAAGTTTCTACAAGAAATTCTTACTAATGGCAAAAGGGTAGTAAAGGAAACTCATGATGAGAAAAAAATAAATGTTAATCATAATTTCATAAACTCTAACATTGGATCGAAGACCCACCATGTTCCAAAGATCAATATGAGGAAGTTTGATGGCAAGGATCCTGTAACATGGATGCTACAGATGGAGCAATATTTCAATCTCCATAATGTGCAAAACATACAAAAGGTACACATTGTAACTTTATATTTAGAACCAAATCAGTTTGTATGGTATCGATGGCTTTGTTCTCGTAAACAAATTGTCACTTGCGAACTTTTTACGGATGAAATGATAGCACATTATGAGGATACAAAAAACAACTTTTTTTTTCAGCCAATTGATAAATCTCAAGAAAAGGAGTTCAATGATGGAACACATTGAGGACTTCCAAAAATTGAATATAAGGGTAAAATTTATTCTAGAGGAGCATAGGATTAATGTGTTCATAGGGACTTTAAAGCATAACATCCAACATGAGGTTTTCCTTTGGGAACCTGATTCATTAGAGACGACATTCAAGTTGGAAAGAAAAATGGAAAGAAAAATTATGGAAACAAGGAATCCTACCACTCACAATTATAAAGATGGAAGTGTTGTTGTCCATAGCCTTCCACAACCTACAAGGTTGACACCCCAAAAATTGGAAGAAAAAAGAGTAGAAGGGCTTTGTTACAGTTGTGATAGAAAATACATTAAAGGTCATAAGTGTGCTGAGAAGAAATTATTTTACATAGATTTTGAAGAGGAGGAAGAAAAGGAACAAGAAACATAAAAATAAGTGGATATACATTAGGAACAAATCCTAGACAAAGAAGAAATGAATCCGACCATATCTTCTAATGCATTGGCTTGAATTACCACTCCTTAAACTATCAATATAGAAGGACATATCAAGAAGAAAAAGGTAATAGTGTTGATTGATTCAGGCAATACCCATAATTTTATTCATTGTAAGATAGCCAAGGAATTGAATTGCTTCCTATATCCAGCATGAGAGTGTCAAGTGATGGTTGCAAGTGGAGGAACCATAGATTTCTCTGCAAAGTGCAATAATATCAAGCTATCCATGGGAGAATATGTATTGAATAGCCCAATGCTTTCCATTCCAATGGGTGGTGCTGATGTTGTACTAGGAGTCCAATGGCTACAATCCTTGGGTATGATATCTTTAATTTTCAAGAACTTTTCATGAAATTTTCTTCTAGAAGAAAAGGATGTTGAATTAAGTGGTATCGTAGGGAAACCAAGAAAGATGATCAACTCTAACGGAATGACAAGGCTTATAAAGAAAGAACAACGGGGCATAATTCCACAATTATGTTCACTAGAGGTTCTCATATTGAAATAATCTATTTCTCTAGATTTCCAAAATGTCTTGGACAATCATTCCAAGGTATTTGATACTCCCAAAGGCCTCCCACCTATTCATAATCATAATCATGCTATTCATTTGATTCCAAGAAGTGTTCCTCCAAACATCAGGCCTTACAAATACCCCTATGCCCAAAAGAATGAAATTGAACATATGGTTGCAGAAATGCTAGAGGATGGTATAATTCAACCTAGTCAAATTTCTTTCTCTACTCCAGTAGTATTGGTTCACAAGAAGGATGGATCATGACGCATTTGTCTGGATTATAGGGAGATCAATAAGCTCACTATTAAAGATAAATTTCCCATTCTTTTCATTGATGAATTATTTCATGAATTACATGGATCAGTTTATTTCACTAAGTTGGATCTTCATTCAGGATATCATCAAATCAAAATGAAGACTGAAGACATTCCGAAAACATCATTTAGAACTCATGAGGGCCAT
The DNA here is from genome assembly GCA_031772625.1 of Pinus tabuliformis. Lineage (NCBI taxonomy): Eukaryota > Viridiplantae > Streptophyta > Pinopsida > Pinales > Pinaceae > Pinus > Pinus tabuliformis. Next base: position 180,900,745 of record CM062805.1, on the reverse strand, counting down.
TATGAATTTTTGGTCATGCCTTTTGGCCTTACCAATGCACCTTATTCATTTAAAGTTTTGATGAATTCCATTTTCAAACCCTTCCTTAGAAAATTTGTGTTAATATTTTTCTGATGATATATTAATCTACAACAAGTCTTGGAAGGATCATGTTCAACATTTTGACAGGGTGCTCAAACTATTGGAGGAGAAACAACTATATGCAAAAAGCTCCAAATTTTTCTTTGGAGTACAAGAGGTGGAATATATGGGTCATATTGTATCTCATGAAGGTGTTAATGTAGACCCTAGCAAAATTAAAACCATTAAGGAATGGAAAATCCCTACATCCATAAAGCATCTGCAAGGATTTCTCAGGTTGACAGGGTATTATCACAAGTTTGTTAATAATTATGGGAGAATAGTAGCACCTCTAACAACATTATTGAAGAAATATGCATTTTCATGGACTCCAGAAGCAACGAAGGCCTTTGAACATCTTAAAGGGCCAATGTGCCAAACACCAGTCTTAGCTATGCTGGACTTCACAAAAACTTTATTGTGGAATGTGATGCCCCGGGAAATAGAATTGGTGTTGTTTTAATGCAAGAAGAAAGACCCATTTCTTTCGAAAATCATCCAATCAAAGGAAAGTATTTACACAAAGCTATTTATGAGAAGGAAATGTTGGCAATACTACATGCACTTAAGAAAGGGCAACCCTACCTAATGGGAAAACACTTCAAGGTAAAAATGGATCAAGATGGTCTTAAATACAATTTAGAACAAAGAATATCTTCAAAATATCAACAAAAATGGGTCACAAAGATGTTGGGTTATGTCTTTGAAATCATCTACAAAAAAGGGAAGCAAAATGTTGTGGCAAATGCACTCTCAAGAAAGGATGAGGATGTGGAAGCATTTCTTTTTGCAATTTTTATTATCCAACCAGATTGGATAAATGAAGAAAGGGATGAATGGAAGAATGATGAAGAAGTTTGGGCACTCATTCAAAAGATACAACAAGATCCCAATACATCTGGTACATTTAGCTGGAAAAATGATTCGTTATGGTACTGTTGTGCTGTACAACAACCCCCCCATTTCTAAAAAATATTTACATAATTTTTTTTTAAGAAATGGGTCCCTTTTAAATCAACTTAGTTAAGATTTGTGTGTCCTCAAATAAAAATTGGTATTAACCCATCATAAGAAAAAATCCTTATTAAAAGGCCTAATGTAAATGAATCATTTTATAAAGCCTTTTAAAATAAAATTTTAGTGTTCCTTTAAGTAAATATTATAAAACTTTTCTTTATTGTGATAAAGCGATCCGAGATCGCATATCACAATAACAAAGGAAACACACACAAAAGTGATAACCTCATTTGATCCTTCCGATTCGAAAAGGTAATCTCAATCAGGAAATCAGAGGAAGAAAATGCCAAGTATAATAAAATAGAGCCCCTCAATTCCTTCGATGCGATAAAGCATATTGCAATCGGCAAATTGGTGGTGTCAATAATAAACAAGCATATGAATAAAGGCATGCTCAAAACCCCTGATGCGATAAATCAAATCGCAATCGGCAGTCGGCGGAATCACATGACAAAGCAATAAAGCCCGAGCCAAGTCCCGACTGCGATGTTTTAATTAGGTGTGCATCTCAAAAATACATTTAAAAGGTTTGCATGCATTATATCACCTTTCAGTAATCGAAGATATTTAAAGCAAGTGTTAAAGCCTTTCCCTTTGACATTCCCGATCGCCGATTTGCGATTTATCGCCGATCGCCGATCAAAGAAATCTAAGGCATGCTTGAAATAATCATTCGGCATATGAGCGACGTGATGGGAATTTAAGATGTTATTTACCACGATTGACAGGTTAAATGGCTATTCAATAAAGTAGTTAAGGGTAGATCTTTTATTAAGATTTTATCCGTGGTAATCTTTAACTATATCTCATTATCACTTGCCAATCGACATAACTCTTTTCATTGTCATATTGGCTTGTAGCAGCATTTCTCTGTATCACGGTTTGCAACTGCTTGTGCAGAATTCCTCTGAAACCAGAAATCTAGAGAAAATGGGGAAGAAATCAAAGAAGTCTGCAACAGCAGCTCCTCCAGTCAAAGATCCAGGACCAAGAAAAAAAGGATTAATCTCAGATACAATGTGTCTTGGTCTGGGAAACACTAGCTGGGAGAGTTGTTACACTAAAAAATGTCACCTTGACTACTTACAGTTAGTATGGCTCAAATCAACAGTCATGCTACCCTCTTAGGCAAGTCTTATGCCTCTGTTATCCATCTCAAACTCAAAGAAGAGAGAAAGTCTTGTAAAAAATATGTTTATCTCTGGGGTCGCAGGTTCTCTCTAGCCTTACCTGCGGGGACGCTGACCATGTTCACAAAAGGTGCGTCCTTGGACGCTCTGTATGTTAAGGGACAGGTGCGTCCTTCTGTAAAAGGCAAAATGCGCGAGTTTCATCTTAAAAAAGTTACTTGTGGTTACTTCTAGAACTTTCTAGAGGTCGGTTTGATGAATTGGATGCGCCTCCAGTTGGTTCATGTATCTCTATTAAGGGGGAACTTATCCCATCAATAAGGGAGCTATCCCACCCAAAGAGGGGGATTATCCCATTGATGGTGGACCTGAATAACCTCTTTACAGCACTATAAATAAAGACATTGAGCCAGAGGGAGGAGAGGTTGAAGCTATACATTTTCTTTGGGTAAATGTTGCAGGAATTAGGACTCCCATTTAGAACCTTGTGAGGAGATATTGTCTTTGCTTGATTCTACTTGGAAGTGGGTGAGCTTTGTCAAAGTAGAGGAAAACCCTTGATGGACCCTGGGAGGAACTTGCACAACACCAAGGCCAGGTTGTAAGAGTTTCTTTGTTTCGTTATTAATACAAACTGGTTCATTTTTCTCAATAGCTTGTGTTAATGAGTTATTTCATGTGTTCCTTGGTCTGCATGTTGAATATATGTTTTATTATATGAGATGCAAGTGCTTGGTAATTGTTTGATTGTTTGTGGTTGCAGGAATTGATGTGAAGGAGGAGCTCATCCGGATCGGCAAGGACGGACTACAACAACAGCGTTTTGGAATAAGATAAGCCTAAACACTTGTAGTTTTCATGTTTTAAAAGGTATATTTAGAGAAAGATCACTCCATTTTGTCTTGTTTGTCGCTAGAGAGTTTAGACTCCTAGGGAGGTCAGTTGTGTCCGCACAAACGACTTTTTCCGCCACGACAAATTGGCGACTCCGCTGGGGAAGGAGTGGTTCGTTCCTGTTTGTAATTGAACAGGTCCTCTACTGTAAAAGTTTAACGAGCCCAGTATAGGAGAAACTCGGCGTTTTTCAATTTTAGAGAGTCTGAAAAACTTAAGAAGACTCCAAGTTGAACTTTTTCGTACATTTGTGTCCCTCAAGCCCGAAAAAGTATAAAATAATACCTGGGGGAACCGCTTGATCTTGCGACCAAGGAGTACTTTCATAATAGTGTCGTTGACCTGAAAAGTAAAAAGCGATCAAGGACACGTCGTTTTATTTCCTTATCGAGTTTGAAACGACAAAAACCCGGCAATCTTTTCCTGATTTTGCGGTCAGAAAAGAGCTAAAAGGGGACCGTCTTTTAATTCCGTTTTAACGAGTGTAAAAGAAATGCTCGGCAATCTTTTCATATTTTAGGAGTCAGAAAAGGGCTTAAAAGATGACTCTGAGGTTTCACTTTTTCGTAAGTTTTAACGAGTTCGAAAAAGGGATAAAAATGTACTCAGGTTTCATTTTTACAAAAGCTTGAAACAGATCAAAACTATGCTTCAAAGTAGTTTCATTTTTTACACAAGCTTGAAACAGAGGGAAAACTGTGCTTGATGCCCCCTAAGCATAACTGCTAGAGCGCATGCCCCCCTGCTTTATTTCATTCAACCAGTTGGATGAAATGAAGGTTCATGAACGAGATCGTTTGTAAGACCCGACCTAAACTATAAGAAATTTATGCAAAACTGAAATAACTAACCTAAATACTTAACATCTATGAGATCTAGTCAAACTCTTGACCCAAGTAGAGGAGGATTTGTTTCATTTTTTAACGAGCTTGACACAGGAAAAGAACTATGCTAGGATTCGGTTTCATGTTTACACAAGCTTGAAACGAAAAACTATGCTTGTTATAAGTTCACATGCCCCCAACATAATGACGCAAAACGAGGTACATGCCCCCCAAGCTTCATTGCATTCAATGAGGTGGATGGAATGAAGCTTTACTTTCAAAATCTTGGAAAGACTCGTGGGAGTTGTTTCATTTTTTAGTGAGCTTGACACAAGACGAGGAACTATGCTCATAACTACTTTCTATAATCTACCTAACAAAAAACTAAACTCTAAAAACATTGATTCATTTTTTAACGAGCTTGACACAAGACAAGGAACTATGCTCTAAAATCCTTGATTCATTTTTTAATGAGCTTGACACAAGACAAGGAACTATGCTCATGACTACTCTCTACAATCTACCTACTTAACCTACCCTTGTTTCATTTTTTAACGAGCTTGACACAAGACAAGGAACTATGCTCAAAAAGTTCGCATGCCCCCAGCATAATGACGCAAAGAGAGGTACATGCCCCCCAGGCTTCATTGCATTCAACCGGCTGGATGAAATGAAGGTTTACTTTCAATATTTAACTTGAAAAGGGAGTTGTTTCATTTTTAAAGAGGTTGACACAAGAAAAGAACTATCCTCATACCTGATTCATTTTTTAACGAGGTTGACTCAGTAACAGGAACTATCCTCAAAACCCTTCTTTCTACAATCTACCTACATATCCTAAAATCTAGCTGATTCATTTTTTAATGAGGTTGACTCAGTAAAAGAACTGTCCTCATGCTAGCCTATTTCATTTTTTAACGAGGTTGATACAGGAAAAAACTATCCTCGTACCTGATTCATTTTTTAACGAGGTTGACTCAGTAACAGGAACTATCCTCAAACCTGATTCATTTTTTAATGAGGTTGACACAGTAAAAGGAACTTTCCTCACACACACTGATTCATTTTTTAATGAGGTTGACACAGTAAAAGGAACTTTCCTCACGACATCCAATTTCATTTTTTAACGAGGTTGAGAGAGGAACAAACTATCCTCGTACACACTGAGCATGGCTTCTAACTGGAAGAAAGACATGTCAATGGACACACCTTGATCATGGCTTCCAAGAGATCTTCATCAGAAGGAAGAACAGTTCTTTGGAAGGAACACATGTCAAGGGACTCAAAAGGGATAAGAACATCGTGTTCAAGTAATCCCATAGAGTTTTCCATGTCAATTACCGGATCTAAATCAAAGGAAGATGAGCAAACAGTGAGAGGCTCACTTACATCGGTAACTGAAATCATGGGACCGGTTGCCACATAATTAACCCGTGGCAGGGTAGATACCACTTTAGAATCAGGAACATTTAGGGTTATCATATTATTGGCAGTTGAGACAAGACTAGGGAACGAAAGCTGGTCTACAGTCACAATATGTCCATTGTGAGGGAAAGACATCACGCGAAAGAGTGTCGATACGACAGCTTTCATTGCATAAACATAGTCTCGCCCAAGGAGTAAATTGAAATCCAAGGGACTTCGAACTACCATAAGATCAATACAGACAGTTTTACCTTCCAAGGTAATAGAAAACTTAGGAAGGATCCCTAAAGGTTCACTAATGGTTCTGTTAAAAGCTTTCAGATTCTGCGTAATAGGCGCAAGCTGAGGGGAACCCAAAGCTTTCCAAACAGCTGAGGATAAAATACTAACAGAAGCACCTTCATCTACCTGAGTACGATGTATGTCCCTACCACCAGCCTTGACAATGATTTGGAAAGGGATGGAGGAAGGAAGATGAGGTTCTGTCAGTCTATTCCAATCAAAGGAAAAGACCTCAGTACTTGGAGGGGGTTCTGTAGAAACAGGTGAAATGCCCCCCGGCATAGAAGAATCTGATGTAACAAGAAGAACCTGAGCGGTATGAAGTTCATTCTCCAAAGGGAAAATGGGATCGACCGAATGTGAAATTGAATCGACCACTTGATCAACTAATGGATCATCAACCTGAGTGACACGAGTGTCACTCTCCAATGGAAGAGTGTGATCGACTGTACTTGAATTTAGATCAATCACTCCGTCAGTTGACGGTAGGTTGGGAGAAAGTTTACGGTAACCAGTTGGAAATTCTTGCTGTGGAACAGTAAGTTTTTCCAACAATGTTGAGGCTTCATCCATGTGAGGGCAAATGTGAGTTTGATGACTCCCTTTGCATAACTTACAAGGAAACCTAACTTTACCCTTTTTCCCAGGAACCTGACTATCACTGGCTGATAGATCAATGGAAAGTTGATGAGATTTTTCTGACCATACTTCCAAGACCTTTGGTATACCAGGACAATTGACAAGGAAGTGGTCACCCTTACAAAGCCTGCAAGGGTATTTGGGTTTACGATGCATGTCGGAATTTTCCTCAACACAACTAACACTTACAGCCATGGTTTGTTGGTTGACTTCTTTCTTATCTTGCTTCTTCTTCTTCTTCTTCTTCTTCCCTTTCTTTTTCTTCTTAGCCTCCTGGTTACTAGCATCAAGGCTTTTACTAGGCGAAGAGGAAGAAATGGAGGAAGAAAAATTAGGCGAAGAAGGTAAAGGGTCAACAGAAGGTTGGTGATGTTGAGATGGTGAACTCTGTTGAGGTGAAGCATCCGGTTGAGATGGAACAATTGGAGTATTTTGGGCCAACGAAGTTGAAAATAACCATATCGGTAAACCTATTGTAAATCCAGGTAATGACAAAGTAGCCATATAAGGAGGACCAACATTTCCAAAGTAAGGAAAAGTACTAGGATTCTCATTAGGAGGGGTTCCTAGGTTGATAAATTCCGGAACATTTGCCATTATATTCAACTTCAGTGAATTTTATTACCAATTTAAAACTAAAATTAACAATTCACAATTCACACTTAACAACTAAAATTCACAATTCACACCTATGGTCTCTAAAAGTAAAAACAAACAAATTAACACACGCTATCAAATCTAGGAGTCAAACCATACACAAACAGTAGCCTTCTGGACCGAAAACACTAGTTGGTGATGAAGCCCAACATCGCCGAATTCAGTACAGAAGTGGTGGGTGGAACAGTTACCCCGGCAACCTGCTTAATGAATAGACCGGCACAAGTTCCTCCACTTTAACCGTCTCGAAGTGAAGTGAACCCCCCGGAAAATCCAAGTGAGTATAACCGACGTCTGCTCCAGGTACAGTGGGACCTTCCCTCCACCGTCACCTCGGTAGAACCCTAAAGATTATGGTCACTAAGGTCACCAACAGTAACAAATACACCTGGGGGAACATTCTAAACTCCGACAGCACGCAAGGGCAGAGTAGCAAGCTCAATCCCCTTACCGGCTCCTTGACAACAATCCAAGGTTTACCGATATGTGACCCCTGGCTCCTCGACAATGGTTAATCCGAGGTTTACCGTTTGTAATACGTACTGTCTGGCGTCATTCCCAACGAGGGGGGAATGATCCCCTCACTGGTTCGGACACGAGCTCGTGCTTCTCCTTTAAGAGGAGCTTTCCCAGAGTGCAATTGAAACAATTGGATTTATTCTACTCAAGATAAACTATCTGTTTGGTTTTGTAGTCTTGGAGAGTTAAGTACTCACCTACTCCAAGACCCTAGCCTAAGCTATGTTGGTGTATCAGAGCCCTAGAAATGTAAAAGTTACTAGATGAATTTTAATTAAGCGCTGTGTTATTAGGGCTGTTATTACTCAAATGGGTAAATGGAGATGAAACCAATGGTGTTATGACCCGACTCAACTGAATGCAATCGAATATGATAATGCAATCCTTTCAATTCGATGAATCCTAACTAGAGTAAGGAGAGAGTTTCCATTCACTTCCAACAATGCAAAAAATTGATCATTAAGAGAAAATTTAACAAATTCTCTAATGCACTAATTTCATCAAGAAAAACTAATGCAAATCAATTCCAAACCAATTTTTATTTTTATTTTTGTGTAAATTCAAATCAAAGAAAGCTGATCTAAATCTACGATTGATTTTTCAGAATGTAAACTATGCAATTGTAATCTATGCACAATTCACATGAAAAGTATGCAAATGTAATCTATGCACATTTTTCATTCATATTCTGAAACTGAGAATTCTAATTGTGAAAATGTGATCTATGCAAAAGAATTCTCAAACACAAGACGATTCTAATGTGATCTAAGAACCAATCAAGTGCAAATTGAGAAAATTGGGTGAGAGTTCCAAAGATCAAAACATAAAAACACTCAAAGGCGATTAACACTCATACACAATTTAGCCCCCCCCCGGCGAATGAGGGGGAAATTTTTTTGCAAAAACACAAGCAAAAAGATGCAAAATTGTGAAAGAACTGAGAGAAATCTCCAAGTAATGACCAAAGGAAAATAAATCAAGAATTTCTCAAGAAAGAGACTCAAAACACCCAATTGATGAAAGCTAAGAGCAGGAACAAGCTCAGGTGAAAATTTTTGACAGGGTACTAAAGGATCTGGGCAGAAAACACTAAGAAAAACCAAAATCTAAAAGCAATTAAAGCAAAAAATGGAATTTTCCTAAATTTTACAGGAAGACGCAGGCAGCCCGTTAGAACAGGCGCGGGCCCGCTCTGTGCAAACGGCAACAGCGCGTCCAAAGACGCACTGTGCAGTACTCAGAGGGTGCGTCCTTCTGGAAAAGTTAAGAAAAACCAAATCTAACTAAATCTGAAGCTAAGCCACCCAAATACTAATTCTCACAGTCAAAAACCAGAAAATAAAAATGATTTTCTCAGAGCAAAGTTCACACAAAGGAAAAGACTTTCTCATTAATGGATTCCCCAGTGGAGTCGCCAATTTGTCGTGGCGGAAAAAGTCGTTTGTGCGGACACAACTGACCTCCCTAGGAGTCTAAACTCTCTAGCGACAAACAAGACAAAATGGAGTGATCTTTCTCTAAATATACCTTTTAAAACATGAAAACTACAAGTGTTTAGGCTTACCTTATTCCAAAACGTTGTTGTTGTAGTCCGTCCTTGCCGATCTGGATGAGCTCCTCCTTCACATCAATTCCTGCAACCACAAACAATCAAACAATTACCAAGCACTTGCATCTCATATAATAAAACATATATTCAACATGCAGACCAAGGAACACATGAAATAACTCATTAACACAAGCTATTGAGAAAAATGAACCAGTTTGTATTAATAACGAAACAAAGAAACTCTTACAACCTGGCCTTGGTGTTGTGCAAGTTCCTCCCAGGGTCCATCAAGGGTTTTCCTCTACTTTGACAAAGCTCACCCACTTCCAAGTAGAATCAAGCAAAGACAATCTCTCCTCACAAGGTTCTAAATGGGAGTCCTAATTCCTGCAGCATTTACCCAAAGAAAATGTATAGCTTCAACCTCTCCTCCCTCTGGCTCAATGTCTTTATTTATAGTGCTGTAAAGAGGTTATTCAGGTCCACCATCAATGGGATAATCCCCCTCTTTGGGTGGGATAGCTCCCTTATTGATGGGATAAGTTCCCCCTTAATAGAGATACATGAACCAACTGGAGGCGCATCCAATTCATCAAACCGACCTCTAGAAAGTTCTAGAAGTAACCACAAGTAACTTTTTTAAGATGAAACTCGCGCATTTTGCCTTTTACAGAAGGACGCACCTGTCCCTTAACATACAGAGCGTCCAAGGACGCACCTTTTGTGAACATGGTCAGCGTCCCCGCAGGTAAGGCTAGAGAGAACCTGCGACCCCAGAGATAAACATATTTTTTACAAGACTTTCCCTCTTCTTTGAGTTTGAGATGGATAACAGAGGCATAAGACTTGCCTAAGAGGGTAGCATGACTGTTGATTTGAGCCATACTAACTGTAAGTAGTCAAGGTGACATTTTTTAGTGTAACAAGAGTATCTATAATCTGATTGAAGCAAAAGAGCCCGAAGAGTTATCAGAAGAAGCCACAACCGATTCAACTAACAAACCTGAAGGAACTCTTAACGAATTGGCCTATTCCTTTCTTCACAAGATAGCAGCGTGAGCTAAAATCCTGCCATATACTGACGTGGTGAGATGGGTGGTAGAGAAAATTCCAGTTTTGGACAGAACCTTTTGCACAGCTGATGGGAGGATATTCGGCTCGTTTCAGCCTGAGGATCTCAGGAAAATGTATCACTTACCTGAACCTAAGAAGTGATACAACAAAGTGTTCCTAGAAGTGTTTTAAAGGAAAACGATTCAGAGTCAGCCCCGATAAAGTAGTGGAGGCATTTCCCTGAAAAGCACAAGCACGAGTCATCGGGTAAGTACTCTGTTGACTCATTGGCTTCCCCTTACTGTTATGTCGGAGCTATGATGTGTAGAATGTGGGGAATACATGATTATACTAAATTCACTATAGAAATGGTCCCTCTAATGGAGGCTGCAATCAATGGTTATGTGATGGATTGGGCAAATATTTTGTTAGATAAACTAGCCACAACAATTCTAGAGTACAGAACAAATGCACATCAAACTACTAAGACCATTCCCCCATTCTATTACAGTGCATACATTATGGATACTGTTTGTTTCAATTCTGAATTTCTGTTACTAGGATGGAGATGGACTCCCCAAGACCCTAAACCAATCCATATTTATCATGAGCAGTTATGGAAGGCTCATTACAAAAATCATCTGTATAAAATTTGCAACAATTTTATTTTGCCTGTTTATTACTCTATTTTTAATAAGCCTGCTCTGAGGATATCCCAGGAAGCAGAGACAGACTTGACAACAATAGGTAGTTGGTTCGGGGAGGAAAAATTTACTTATATAAGGTTTTTTTGTAGCCTTACTAAACCCAATGTCCTTCCCCTGTATCTGCCTAATAAACTGTTAGCTCGAGAATTGGCTTATCAAATAACAGTAGATGGAACATCAAAGATACTTAGAAACTCTAAGAAACAAGTATGGCCTATATGCCCTTTACGGTGTGGTGTTTTCACTCTTCATGATTACAAGCATGCAGAGGAGGAGACAGAAAAGATACAAATGTTGAAGCTTGCTACAATTCCTGACAGGCAATATGATCCAAGAAAGGTTGCTTATAATGTTCTTGAACAAGCCAAACTTGCCAAATTTGATAATGAAGAAGATGACTTGGATGATCTATTTGCCTCAACTGAATCATTATTCGAAGTTAAAGGATTGGCTAGAATCAAATATCAAGATGAAGGGCTAGAAACGTTTAATAGGCTTAGAGAATAGAGGTTGCAAACTCTGCCTTTAGACCTATTAACCACAGTCCCTATAGTTCAGCCATCTAGTCAAGCTGAACAAACAATTACTGGTAAGACCCTTGATGTGGAAAGTTCTCCGAGAAAGAAAAAGTGAAAGAACAGGAATAAGAATAGGAAAAATATAGTCAACTCATGGATACAGATACTCACATTGATCCCAAACTACTTAAAGAATGACAACAATTCGATTCAATCATAAACAATACTGAGAGCTTACAGGGATTTAGCACGCCTAAAGTAACAACTGGTCACAAGACAACAACTAATACGGTTTTGATTGAAGGAACCAACATCCCACCCATGACTCAAAAGAATATAGAGATAATTCCAAAAAACCCATCCGATGCAATCATTCTACATGTAGAAGAAATACCACCTTTGGATGTCTTCTACAACCCTAAGCATAGGGCTGTAGTAAAGAGACAAAGGAAAAAGAGAAAGCTTGATCAATCTTCTCTTTTGCCTGCACAGATGGAAATAACTAATGTGGTATGGAGAGAGGAAGTCAATCCTTCCGAAGACCTTACTAAACTCTCTCAGTATGCTGGGGCATACTCGGCAGCTACTATGGATAAGGCATCGGAAGTCAACAATTTGCTTAAAGAAAAAGATCAGACAATTGTTTCACTGGAGGCACAGGTATCTAAAAAGCAGCAGAGGATAGAGTAGTTAGAACAACAGTTGGCAGCACAGCAGCAATCAAACAACTAGTTGAACGAGCAATTGCTCAAGGAGAAGTAGAGAATAGATCAAAATGTGTTTTAGAAACAAAAGGAACTATCCCTAGCATTGGCCAAGCTGAAAACAATGAATGAACAGTTGAGAAAAACAAAAGATGAACAAATCGCTCAACTATCACTACAAATAGAAAGATTCAAAGGATTTCCTCAAGTAGGAGAGTTCAAATCAGAAGCTCTCCAGATTAATAAGGCATTAACTAATCAATTGAACTTGCTATGTCATAATATCTCTCTTGCTCAGCCCCTCTGTGAAATTTCTTCATCAATGATTGATAAGTCAGTCGATGCAAGGCAGAAATTGGAGCAGGCCGATGAAACATTAACAGAGTTTCTTTCTTGGCAAGAAACCAAGGAATGACAAGCTACAAATCTGCCTCAAATTCTGGAATCACATAAGGAAATTTTATTCCTAGAATGGCAATCTCAACTGATGAAAGCAAAGAGGGCAACTTCAAGATGCAGATCGGCGACTGGTAATCTGATTGAATTCATTACTGATACTCTTTATTTGTCACAATACTTGCTAAGGTTTTGCAAATGGGGTAGCAAGCTAAGTGGGCTTGATTGTGGGAAAAACTCCACAGTTAAGCGCGCTTGAGCCAGAGGAGTTCTGGGATGGGTGACCTCCTGGGAAGTCTTGGTTACCGGGTGCAAGCCCCGGAAGTGATGATTGATGCTATGTGATTCGTTCTCCACATTTCACTAGTTTCAATCCCACTTCTTCACCCTTGTGAGCATCACCCGATGCAATGAGTGCTAAGTGAACTATTCAAAAATCATGAGAAATTAGTCAGTTACGACTACCTCTCATGGAAATGGTCATACGTTTGAATAACTTACTTAACGCAGTTGAATCCCAAAAATGATATCTAATGATACTCTTTATTTGTCTAATTTAATTTCAGAATGCACTCTAGGGAAACTGCCATCAGCCAAGGCATTAGAGTAGACATGTAAGAAAGAATTGGAAAAGAGGGAGAGATTGATCGCGAGCATTCAAAGTTTAACTTGGGACACCTTTTGGTTCTTCCTGGTTAAACCACATAGTCAAAAGGCAACGATGAAATGTTTAACTGATGCAATCAGTTACATGATTCCTGAAATTAATGATGCCACGTATTTTTCCCAACTACATTCATGTATGAGTCACCCTCCAGAACTGCAACCAATGCTCGCCATATGCCAGCTCAAGCCAAAGGATAGTCAGCCGAAACAGTGAATCATTCTTACCGACTGCAAGCATGTCTATTTCGGGGAGATTTTCATGATTTGGTTATACCAGCTCACAACATTTTTATTTCATAGTTAGTTAGTTTAGAAAGTATTTATAGACCCTTTCATGTTTTTGGAAAGGGTCCTCAATTTTTGTATTAAAAACTTGGATCGAGAGTTGCACTACTGTGCTTCCGATATATATTTTTTTATGAAGACTGGACCTATATTTTGAATTTTAATGAAGAATACTTTGATGAGATATGCACTATTTCTTTTTGTGAGAGTATTTCTAAGTTGAAAGACGGGATCTGAATGCGATTGATATCGAAGGGGATTCAAATTACATATGGTACTATTATCTATGTCTTTGCTTCATTCTTTTATATGAATCAACGTTTATTCATTTTTTCTATCATTTGATATATGTATGTGTTTTAACAACAATCCTTTTACTTATCACTATTGAATGTTTAAGGGATGTTACTTTTTCATTCATATTTATGTCAATGGTATATAAAGAATAGTGTAATAATGTTTTAATTATTACTTTGCTCAACTACTTGAACAAAATAATTATCATATGAATGAATGTTTTTCTTTACAAGTGGAGTCATCTATATGCCTACTTGTTAATAAGAATTCTCAAAAGTTGCACTAAAATGGAGATTTCTCGGGATAGATTAGTTGTTTATATTTTTGCCTTTTAGAGTAAATCATCCATTATTACCATTAAATAATATAAAATCAATTACTTATCCATCCTATTTACAAATTATTGGGAAACGGGTCCCATTATATCCAGTCAGAGCCACCACACAAAAAGGAAAATGAGCTGCCTTTAAGGTCCAGACCGGGTGGTTTTCCTCGATGTCGATGCAACGATTTTCGAAGCATCAACATTTTTGGCACTAGAAGGAGGGCATGAACTATGAATGGCGAGAAAATCCAATCCTACAAACCATTCGAGAGTAAATCTCCCTCCACCTCACCTTCGACTTCTCCTTTGTATGTTGGAACTCTAGTCTTCAAGCGAGAAGTAGAGGAGACAACTACCACTGCTCAACCCCAAAATATCCTAGATAAATTAAGTCTTGAATCTCTTGAAGTATAGTCTCTCATCCATAAACTTCAAGGATTATTAATATCACCACAGAAATCTAAGGTATCTCAAGACAGTTTGACTTCGCAATTCATTCCTTCTCACCCCCTCACCAGAATTCAGAGTGAAAAGCTTGGTATTTAACCTACTGAGTTACCGTTTCCTAAAAGGAAAAGGGAAAGGAAAAAATCTGAAGGATTTGACAATGAAACTTTCTCATCATCATCATCTTCCATTTCATCTTCTCCATTGCAAATTCAACCATCCACTCCTCCATTACCAATTGTCATTCAACAGGGAATTGGAACTTCAACATCGGCTTTGCAACATTCTAGAACCTCAATATCTGCCCCTTCCCAACCATCTAGAACTTTATCCGCATTATCATCTATTAGTAGCTTGAAAATGGCACAAAACCCATGGATCAGTCCTGGTGTAGTCACTATGCCTGCACCTTTGCACCCATTGCGAGCACATCCTGAAAAATGGTTGCCAAAATTTAATCCAGATGCAGGCATACCAGCAGATGAACACATTAACAACTTTATGTTGTCAATTAACATAAAGGGAGTTACAAAGGAAGATGTGGTTGTTAGACTTTTCCCTTATACCCTACAAGGATTAGCTGGGTCTTGGTACTCTTTTTTTACCATCAGGGTCCTTTACCAGTTGAAATATTAGTCAAGAACAGTTCCTAACTAAATACGGTGATGATAGATCTATAGCAATATTAATCAATGATCTTTCAAATCTTAGGACAGAGTCCAAAGGACCTATAAAAGAATTTAATTCAAGGTTTAATAAACTCTTGAATAAAATCATGACTGCCTCTAAACCTAGTGAACGAGTTAGATGTGAATGGTATATAACAGCTTTACCTTCAAACATAGCTATATTTGTAGATAGAGCTAGAAAACCTACTCTAGCAGAAAATATGAAACAAGCAATTACTATGGAAAAACATATCACTACCTTAGAAAAGAAAGCTACTCTTGAAGACAGAAAATCTAAAAACGTATCTTTCAAAGATGATTCAAAGAAGAAAATGGCTAAAGATCCATATGATATAGAAGGTCTCCAAAAATTTCTCAATACTATGTCAAACGAAATGGTAGAAATCAAGAAGCAGGTAGCTGAAACTTCAACAAAAAGGTTATTTAGAAACTTTAAGAAACCTGAATCAAAGCCACCAAATGCTATATTCAATGTAGATTCAAACCCTGAAGAAGATGAAGAAGATGAGACAGTCTTATCATCTGAAGAAACCGAAGAAGAAGTAACTGTAGAATGTCATGGGATGTGGGACTTTATTTTGCCCAATTCCGATATAGAAAATGAATAGGAAGCTTTCCCTGTAACTACTAGGAGTAAAGGTACTCTTGAAAATGTTCAAGTAAATCAAAATAAAAAGAACACGGGTACCACTAAAAAAGAGAAAACTCCCAAAAAGAAGTCTCCAGCCCCACCTTCTCAAAATTAGCCATCAGCTTCAAATCCACCTACAACAGCTAAAACGTTAGTCGTTACAGACTCTATGGACTACAACATTATTGAAGACATGAAGAAAAAAAAGGCAAATATCACTATGTTTGAACATAGTAAACTCAAACATCAACAAAATTTGTTGCTTAAGGAGTTAGATGCAGTACCATATTCTCCTCTTCCTAATGTTGTATTGTCCAAAGCTATTAATGAAACAGGTAAACCAACTTCTGGTAGAGTAGAAGCTACTTATGTTGTCTTAATCAGAGATAGATCAAATTCCTATACTCCTCATTTTCTCTTAACCTACGAGATCTATAATAGAACTCTACACAACTGTTTGATTGACTCAGGGGCTTCCTCGAATATAATGCCAGCTTCAGTTTGTTCCAAACTGAACATTGAACCCCAAAAGTCTGCAATTCATATTGTCTAGTTGGATAGAACTAAGGTCCAGGTTTTAGGAGAAATCAACTTAGTTACCATTAGGTTATCAGCTGATCCAAGAGTGGTTCAGAGAATTGATATTTTAATCGCTGATATACCTGAATTCTATGGTTTGATTTTGAGTAGAGACTGGTCTGAGAAACTTCATGGTTATATTTCCACCGATTGGTCTCATATGTGGCTACCTTATAAAGGAAAGCCAAATCAAATAAAGATTGATCGGGAGAAACATATGACTCATATTGTTACTAAGTTTGAACAAGAAAATCAACCAATAGCATTCAACAACAACATTTTGGGTAATTACTCATCTGAATCATTCTTTGGCAATTTTACTGCTCAATCATCACCCTTCTCAGTTAATAATTTCACATCTCAAATTGAAAATTTTTCTCAAACAGATACATCAAGGTGTGTTAAAATTGCTGAGGAAACTGTAAATAAAATTGTAGATAAATCTTTGTTTTGGTCATTGTATTTTGATGGGTCTAAATCTAGTGAAGGTGTAGGAGCAGGATGTATTTTAGTTAGTCCCGAGGGAGAAAAGACCATGTTATCATGTAGATTAGAATTTGAATGCACAAACAATACAACTGAATATGAAGCCTTGATTCAAGGACTTTATAAAGCAATTGGTCTTAAAGTTAAATATTTGAAAGTGTTCGGTGATTCTGAAATTGTTATAAGACAAGTTAGAAATACTATTCATTGCCTTTCTAGTCACCTTAAACACTATCAGTCCTTGGTACAAGACCTTATATCTCAATTTTTAGCATTCAATATTTCTCCCATCCCTAGATCCCAGAATGCAGCAGCAGATTTACTAGCTAACGTTGCTTCTAAGCTCCTTCCATCCGAATATTACAATCCTGATAGATTTTCAGTAGAGTTAATTTTTAGACCATCATTTCTTGATAATTTCACTAACTGGCGAGTGTTCAATCATGATGATGACATTTTAAATTTCTTAATTTCTAACAAATCCTATGATGATCAAATTATTGATGAAAGTGAGCATGATAGTCAAATGAAAGAAAAGTTTTCAGAAAAGTCAATACCCAAACCAGTGGTCAAACTTGAAGATATTTATGACATCAAAGACAGGTTTAAACAGGTTACTAATTCAAAGCTCCAAAGTTATACTTTGAGATTTGAATTGATAAACCTCGGTACTGAGGAGAATCCACAAAACATCATTTTGGGATTAGGACTTTCTTCAGAAGAAAGAATTACATTCATTAGATTATTGCATAGATATAAAAAATGTCTTTGCTTGGAAATATGATGATTTGAAAATGTATGATACAACTATCATATAATATACAATTCCAATGCTTTCTATGAAAAAACTAGTACAACAGAAATTAAGGAAGATTCATCCTAACTTAGAGAGTCAAATAAAAGCTTAATTAAACAAACTCTTGAAAGCTAAGTTAATTTTTCCTATTAGACATTCAAATTGGGTGTCCAATATGGTGCCAGTAAGGAAGAAAAATGGTGACATCAGAATTTGTATTGATTTTAGAAATCTTAACAAAGCAAGTCAAAAGGATAACTTCCCTCTACCAACAATGGAGCAAAATTTCCATTCAGTAGCTGAATCTGAACTGATGTCCTTCTTAGATGGTTTTTCAGGGTATAACCAAATTTTGGTGCACCCTGATGACCGACTTAAGACTACGTTTAGAACTAAGTGGGGAATTTATGCCTACCAAAAAATTCCTTTCGGATTAATCAATGTTGGAGCCACATTCCAAAGAGCGTTGGACATAGAATTCAAAGGCCTAATCAATAAATCAGTAGTTGTTTAGTTAGATGACATTACTATGTTCTCTAATAAAAGATTAAGTCATTTGCATGATTTAAAACAAATCTTTGAACGCTGCAAAAGGTATGGCATTTCACTCAATCCTAAGAAATCATTTTTCGCTCTTGACCAAGGTAAACTCTTGGGCTTCATTGTTTCAAAGGATGGTATTTATATTGATCCAGATAGAATCAAAGAGATTTCTGATATTCCATTTCCACATAATAAAAAATCAATGCAATCATTTTTAGGTCAAATTAACTTTGTAAAAAGATTTGTTCCAAATTTTTCACAGATTGTTTTACCATTACAAACCATGATCAAGAAAAATTCAGTGTTTAAATGGGGGCCTATAGAAAAAGAGGCATTTGATTCCATCAAATAATCAATCATAAATGCCCCTGCTTTAAGCACTCCTAATTTTTCTAATCATTTCATTTTATATACTCTTGCATCTGATTCATCTTACGCAGCAGTACTAACACAAATTAATGATCAAAACTTGGAAGCATCAATCTCATTTTATAGTTCAAACCTTCAAGGTGCTGAACTTAATTACTCGGAAGTTGAAAAAGAAGCCTTTTCTGTATAGAAAGCCATTAAACACTATAGACCCTTTCTCTTAGAAGCTCATACAAAAGTTATAGTCCCTTTTTCAGCAGTAAGACAGTTACTAGTTCAAAGGGAATTAGGAGAAAAAATAGCAAATTGGGTCACAACATTACAAGAATATGACTTGGAAATTAAACCAGCAAAGATTGTTAAAGGCCAAGCTTTTTGCAGGTTGTTGGAAGGAGCTTCTAATATTCAGGAACATCAAGGTATAAACGATACTGAAGAAATCAATCAGATAAGTAACACTAATCCTGAATCCCAATATGCAGATCTGATTTTCTATTTGAAAAATGGATATGCTCCTTCTAATCTTTCCTATAAAAACAAATGTGCCATAAGACTGAAAGAAAAAAACTTTATAATTGTAGATGATGTGTTGTTTAAACAGAATTTTGATTCAATTTTGTTAAGATGCTTAGAAAAACCTGAAGTGCAAAAGGTCTTGCAAGAGCCACATGATGGTCCGGCAGGAGGACATTTTGGAGTTGATACAACAACCCACAAAATCATTCATGTTGGGTATTACTGGCCCACCTTGTCTAGAGATACTCATGAATATGTAAGGAAATGCCAAATATGTCAAACTACTAGTGGAAGACAAAGGAAGCCAGCTTTCCCTTTGCAACCAGTCAACATTGAACAACCCTTTAAACAATGGGGTTTGGATATCATTGGAGAAATCATTCCACATTCATCCAAACAACATAGGTATATCCTTAAAGTTACCGATTACTTTACTAAGTGGGTGGAAGCAATTTCTTTGAAGACAACAAACTCTGAGGCAATCATTGAATTCATAGATCAATTCATCATTACCAGGTTTGGTGTCCCAAACGCTCTTATTTTTTATAATGCATCTTACTTCTATAGTAATTCTATACTTGAATTTGCTATCAAAAGAGGATTCAAATTGAAATATTTTGCAAACTACTATCCTTAGGGTAATGGTTTAGTAGAATCTACCAATAAAAATCTTATCAAAATCATTAAGAGAGCTATCGAGCAGAATCATAAAAATTGGCATAAGTCTTTAATATTTGCACTATGGGATGATCGAATAACACAGAAGGCCTCAATAGGCACTTCTCCATTTAATCTAGTGTATGGAAAGGAAGTTGTCATACCAGCAAACTTAGTACTTCCATCACTAGCCTTAGTGCAGTTTATTGAAGAAAATCCCTCATCTTCTATTCAATTGAGACATGATCAGATCCTGAAACTAGAGGAAGAAAGGGAGAAAGCCAGAATTACACATGCAAAACATCAACAGATTATTAAGTCTTCTTTTGATACAACTTCAACCGACTCAAAACTTTTACAAGTTGGTGATCTAGTTTTGAAGTGGGACAAAGCCCATGAGGACAAAGGAAAACACACTAAGTTTCAGAAAATGTGGCTTGGACCATTCCACATCAGCAAGAAGATAGGGCCTTCTACATTCATATTGCAAGATCTATCAGGAAAAAGAGATTCTCTTCCTGTCAATGGCCTTATTCTGAAAAAATTCTTCAATTGAGAAGGTAACCCCTTCTCCTTTTGTAAATATTCAATTATCAGCTGGATTTGTGTGAATATATTAGTTTCTTTAATATCCTAGGAAATAAAAGTTGTGAATAGCCTTC